>CAUYNB010052010.1:0-15800 GCA_963574225.1 Lagothrix lagotricha
ATCATCAGCGGCCGGGTGCTGTGGCTCACGCCTGTAATCCCAGCTCTTAGGGAGGCAGAGGCGGGAGGATAGCTTGAGCCCAGGAGTTCGAGACCTGCCTGGGCAATATAGCGAGACCCCGTTCTCCACAAAAAGGAAAAAGCATGATAACTATTTTAAAAGCAAATTGATACTCCATGATGATACTCTTCAAAGTGGTGTTTTCTAACTGTTGCTTTTTTTTCTTATAAGCTTTCAAACATCCTTCTCAACAAAAGTTTACTTTCTTCCTTTTTCTTTACTTTTGAATTACATATTTACTTTCTGTAAGAATTAAATGGTTTTTTAAAAAATGTATTTAATAGTGGAAAGAATCAAAGACAGTAATAGTTTTAAATGTCCTTTTTTTAGATGTTTTCTATAGTGATTTGAATCATCTACCATTTCCTCTGACTCATGGTGCTTCAGAGATATTACAAAGAATATAGACTTCAACATTAAAATAGTTCTACCTTTGTTTATTGCCACTCTGCTGCTTCTTGGTTTTGTGAACTTGAACAAATCCCTATGTCTATTCAATTATATTTATAGCTGCGAGTATTTGTTAGGCACCTAAATAAAGGACAGAGCAACAAATTAAAATACAGAGATAGACAAACTTTTTTTTGGAGATACAGTCTCACTCTGTCACCCAGGCTGGAGTGCAATGAGGCAATCTCGGCTCATTGCAACCTCTGCCTCCTGAGTAGTTGGGATTACGGGCACCACCACCGTGCCTGGCTAATATTTTGTATTGTTAGTAGCGATGGGATTTCACCATGTTGGCTAGGCTGGTCTCGAACTGCTGGCCTCAGGTGATTCCACCTGCCTCGTCCTCTCAAAATGCTGGGATTACAGGTGTGAACCACCACACCCAGGCAACAAGCATATTTTAAAAAATAGCCCTGCCTTTATAAAGCTCACATTCCTATAAGGGAGTCAGAAATATTATCAAGGCATTAGTAAATTTATAGTATGTTAAATAATAAGTGCCCAGAGAAAAATCAAGTAGGGAAAGAATCTAGTAAGTATTGAGGCCAGGATCATGTTGACAGTTTATATACCCAGGGAAGACCTCATAAAGAAAATGACATTGAATAAAGGTCTAAGAAAATGAAAGCAAGTGTTTATCTGGCTGAAGAGCATTTCAGGCAGTGCTGGGAGAGATGGATGCCTGGGGTGTTCAAGGAATAGCAGGAGGTCAATATGAAAAGAGCAGAGTAAATAAGTGAGAAAGTCATGGGAGATGAAATCAGAGATAAGGGTGCCAAATGACTTATATATCATAGTAAAGAGTTTGGCAGTTTTTTTCTGAGTAAGATGAAAGCCATTGTAGGATTTTAGAGCAAAAGAATAACATTGGTCAGGCTAACATTTTAATAGGATCATTCTGGCTGCTCTGTTGATGGGAGGGAGATGGAATTAAGGAGATCAGTGAAGTTTCTCTTATCCAGGAAAAAAGAGATAGACTTGTCATATGCATGTGCTTTTTTTCCTTTTTAATATTTATTTATATAGGACCAAGGCTGATTCATAACTCCTTGTGAAGTTAGGAGCACTGGAGAAGAGAACCAACTGATCTTAAGCCAACTTAAATTGGAAAAACTCCTCATTTGGGGTTCATCTTTTCTGTTCTTATAAGTTGTAGACTGTTTTTTCTCTTCCAGCAGCCATCATTCACAACTATAAGCAAAGCTATTTTTATAAACATCTGTTTCTAACCTATCAAGATAGAACCTAAAATAAAAGTTAAAAAAAAAAAGATAGTACTAGTAAACACTCTATAAAGCAGGGTCACTTAGTTCTCAAAATTACATACTGTATTTTGTAGGTTTTACATTTTTCTAGGGAAAAGGTTTATAGCTATCATCAGATCTTTAAAGGATTGCATCTAACTAATCTTGTTGCTACTCTTAAACATTTTTGCTATAACTCTTAAGTTCTCATATATGTGACATTGTCACTTTATTTGAAGCATTTGAAGATAAATATTATTTATAAAGACCCCCTGATTCATTTTGAATTTGACTCTTAGGCTCATTTTTTCTAAATCACAGAATTTCAGAGTAAATTTCCATATAACATTTTTTAATAAAAACCATCTTTTATCTAAAATGTATCTTTTTTTCTCCTTTGAGCTATAGTCCTCTTGTATGATTCATTTAAACCTGTTGGAAAAATTTAAATAACTGTATTTCTTATTTTTGCTAGTTGGAGAAAAAAGCACACTTCAGATTTGAAGATTAAAGAAATTCTATTTGCTTCTGTAAAAAAATTATAGAAATAGCCCTACCTGTTAGTTGCATGATGAATAACGCATTGTTAAATGATTTTTTTTTTCCTTTTTTTTGAGACAGGGTCTTTCTCTATTACCCAAGCTGGAGTTCAGTGTCATAATCAAGGCTTATTGCAGACTCCACGCTCAAGTGATCCTTCTACCCCAGCCTCCCAAGTAGCTGGGACTATAGGTGCATGCCACCATGCCCAGCCAATTTTTGTATTTTTTTAGAGACTGATTTTGCCATGTTGTCCAGGCTGGTCTCGAACTACTGGGGTCAAGCAGTCTGCCTGCCTGAGCTTCCAAAGGAGCTGGGATTGGTGTGAGTCACCACGCCCAGCCATTTTTTTTTTAATTAAAAAATAAATCTAGCATAGCTCTGTAAATGAACAAATGTATAGGGAAAAAAATGCCCACGTGTGAATGTGTGCATTTATTTTAATTCTAATGCTAGGCTAAATGCTTTATATGCATATTATGATTTAATCCTTATGACAACTCTTCAATATGATTTCTCTCATTTTTTGAGCGAACAGGAATGTCAAATTTATACATTCTCATTGCTAGTGAATGGCAGCTGAAATTCAAAACCAAATCTGGTTCACTCATTTATTTATTCAGTACATTTTTAACTGAAATTCCTCTGCTCTTTTAACCGTAATGCATTATCGATTTGGAGGAATATTTTTTTCACGTTTATGTGAAGCTTCATAACAACAATAAGAGACCTTGGGCACACAGAGACAAAGATACATCCACAGAAGTAGAACATTTGATACTTAGCATATTAAGTGTAGCTTAATATAGTCTGGATATGATTAGGCTTAATTTGTGTACATCTTTACTTACCAGTTTATATTTTATACAGATGCAAAATCGGATGGTGGTTTTACTTTGTAATCTGAAACCTGCAAAGATGAGGGGAGTATTGTCTCAAGCAATGGTCATGTGTGCTTGTTCACCAGAGAAAGTTGAAATCTTGGCACCTCCAAATGGGTCTGTTCCTGGAGACAGAATTACTTTTGCAGCTTTCCCAGGTAGGTATTTGTATTTATTAGTAATTATTTAATAGTTTTGCAATCAGTTCTCAAAGTGATGTTTGTAATGTTTAAAGATTAAAATCAGTGTAAGAATCAAAGTCTTAAATTGAATGACCATTATTAAATATTATTGAGTTTTTCAAGATTGGCTCAAGATGACACATTGAGTAAACCTTATAATCATTCTCCTCCCCATGAATGTACATGTTGTTTAAAACACCTGATATGGTTTGACTATGTCCCCACTGAAATCTCATCTTGAATTGTAGCTCCCATAATCCCCATGTCATAGGAGGGACCTGGTGGGAGGTTACTGAATCTGGGGGCAGGTTTTCCCTCTGCTGTTCTCATGATAGTGAGTAAGTCTCAGGAAATCTGATGGTTTTGTAAAAGGGCATTTACACTACACACACTCTCTTGCCTGCTGCTGTATAAGACATGCCTTTGGTCCTCCTTCACCTTTTGCCATGATTGTGAGGCCTCTCCAGCCATGTGGAACTGTGAGTCCATTAAACCTCTTTTCTTTATAAATTACCCAGTCTTGGATATATCTTTATTAGCAGCATCAGAATGGACTAATACAGTAAATTGGTACCAGGGTGCTGCTATAAAGATACCTGAAAGTATGGAATCAACCTTGAAACTGGGTAACGGGCAGAGGTTGGAACAGTTTGGAGGACTCAGAAGAAGATAAGAAAATGTGGGATAGTTTGGGACTTCCTGGATACTTGGAGGACTTGGAAGACAGGAAAATGTGGGAAAGTTTGGAACTTTCTAGAGACTTGTTGAATGGCTTTGACCAAAATGTTGATAGTGATATGAACAATAAAGTCCAGGCTGAGGTAGTCTCAGAGATGAGGAACTTCTTGGAACTAAAGCAAAGGTGATCCTTGCTATGCTTTATCAAAGAGACTGGCGGCATTTTGCCCCTTCTCTAGAGATCTGTGGAACTTTGAACTTGAGAGAGATGATTTGGGGTATCTGGCAGAAGAAATTGCTAAGCAACAAAGCATTTAAGAGATGAGTTGGGTGCTCTTTTAAAAAGCATTCAGTTTTATTCATTCACAAAGACATGGTTTGGAATTGGAACATATGTTTAAAAGGGAAGCAGAACATAAAAGTTTGAAAAGTTTGCAGATGATGCAGTAGAAAAGAAAAACCCATTTCTGCCAGCTGCAGAAATTTATATAAGCAACAAGGAGCCAAATATTATTTGCCAAGACAATGGGGAAAATGTCTCCAGGGCATGTCAGAGACCTTTACAGCAGCCCCTCCCAGCACAGGACATGAGGCCTAGGAGGAAAAAATGGTTTCCTGGGCTGGGCCCAGGGTCCCCATGCTGTGTGCAGCTTAGGGACTTGGTGCCCTGCTTTCCAGCTGCTCCAGCCATGGCTAAAATGGGCTGAAGTACAGCTGAGTCCCTTGCTTCAAAGGGTGCAAGCCCTAAGCCTTGGCAGCTTCCACATGGTGTTGAGCCTGCAGATGCACATAAATCAAGAATTGAGGTTTGGGAACCTCCAACTAGATTTCAGAAGATGTATGGAAACCCCTGTATGTCCAGGCAGAAATTTACTGCAAGAGCAGAGCTGTCATGGAGAACCTCTACTAGGGCAGTACAGAAGAGAAATGTGGGATGGGACCCCCCACACAGAATCCCCACTGGGGCACTGCCTACAAGAGCTGTGAGAAAAGGGCCACTGCCCTTCAGACCCTAGAATCGTAGATCCACCGACAGCTTCCACTGTGTGCCTGGAAAAGCCTCAGACACTCCAGCCTGTGAAAGCAGCTGGGATGATGGCTATACCCTATAAAGCCACAGGGGCAGAGCTGCCCAAGGCCTTGGGAGCCCACCTCTTGCATCAGCGTGACCTGCGTTTGAGACTTGGAGTCAAAGGAGATCATTTTGGAACTTTGAGGTTTAGTGACTACCCTACTGGATTTCAGACTTGCATGGAGTCTGTAGCCCCTTAGTTTTGGCCAGTTTCTCCCATTTGGAATGATGTATTTACCCAATGCCTGTACCTCCATTGTATCTGGGAAGTAACTAACTTGCTTTTGATTTTATAGGTTCATAGGCAGAAGGGACTTGCCTTGTCTCAGATGAGATGTTGGACTGTGGACTTTTTAGTTGATGCTGAAATGAGTTGAGACTCTGGGGGACTGTTGGGAAGGCATGACTGGTTTTGAAATGTGAGGACATGAGATTTGGGAAGGGCCCGGGGTGGAATGATATGGTTTGGTTGTGTCCCCAGCAAAATCTTATCTTGAATTATAGCTCCCACAATTCTTGTGTCATGGGAGGTACCTGGTAGGAGGTAATGAAATCCTGGGGGAAGGTTTTTCTTGTGCTGTTCTCATGAAGTGAGTAAGTCTCATGAGATCCGATGGTTTTATAAAAGGGCAGTTCCACTACACACATT
The DNA here is from genome assembly GCA_963574225.1 of Lagothrix lagotricha. Taxonomy (NCBI): domain Eukaryota; kingdom Metazoa; phylum Chordata; class Mammalia; order Primates; family Atelidae; genus Lagothrix; species Lagothrix lagotricha. The sequence goes on from CAUYNB010052010.1 coordinate 5,757, forward strand.
CTCTTCCCTGCTGCCATGTAAGGTGTGCCTTTGCTCCTCTTTAACCTGCCATGATTGTGAGACCTCCCCAGTCATGTAGAACTGTGAGCCAAATAAACCTCTTTGCTTTAGAAATTATCCAACCTTGGGAATATCTTTATTAGCAGCGTTAGAACAGACTAATACAACACCACAGAGAGCAATAATGTCCTAACTAAAGCAATAATATTAATACCAGCATAGCAGAAAAGTATGACATGGATAGAGAACAGATTAATGTGCTGCCAAATCACTTATGCTGTAGATTGTCTCATGCTGCAGCACAGAAAGAGATGAAAAGTTTAGATTTATGATTATAAATTCCATCTAATAATATACTTGCACATGTTTTTAACTCAACTTTAGGATATAAAGAAAATATCCAAGTTAAAATGTAATAATTTTAATAATCTAAAAGGAAGTTTCATTTTGTATTGCCTGTTTTCTCTAGTAATAATACTCCTGAGACAGATGAAGCTTCATAATGTGTGAGAAAGTTTCTTCAAATAGGTCTTTGAAGCAGAAGAGAAAGGATTCTTGGCAGATATGGAATAAGTATTTATTTTATATAAGTGGAAGGACCTGATAAGAAGAAAAGCAGAAATTAGAAGACTTAATTTAAAGGATATTTCTTTGACTAGAGTAATTGGAAAAGCAGAAATAAATGACGATAACAAATAGAATTAGTTCAAAAGTTAAATGACTGAGGATTTTTTGTGTGTGTGAGTGAATTATTTTTTAATGGTGCAACAAAATTAAACTCAATCTTTTTTTTTTTTCAACTTTTATTTTAGGCTAAAGGGATACATGTGCAGGTTTCTTATATTGACAAATTGTATTTCCTTCAGATTTAGTGTAGGAATGATGCCATCACCCATGTAGTGAGCATAGTGCCTAATAGGTAGATTTTCAAACCTTACCCTACCCTTACCCCACTCCCAGCTGCCCTTCTAGTAGTACTCAGTGTCTTTTGTTTCCATCTTCATGTCCATGTGTACTCAATATTTAGGTTTAGCTCTCACTATTAAGTGAGAACATGCTATTTGATTTTCTGTTCTTGTATTGAATTACTTAGGATAATGGCTTCCAGCTGCATCCATGTTGCTGCAAAGGATATAATTTTCTTCTTTTTTAAGGCTGCATAGTATTCCATAGTATCTATGTACCACATTTTTTTTGTATCCAGTCCACTGTTGATGGATACCTGAATTGATTCCATGTCTTTGCTATTGTGAATAGTGCTACAGTGAACATATGAGTGTATTTGTCTTTTTTGTAGAAAGATCTATTTTTCTTTGAGTAAATACCCAGTAATGGGATTGCAGGGTCAAATGGTAGTTCTATTTTAAGTTCTTTGAGAAATTCCAAACTGTTTTCCACAGTGGCTAAACTAATTTGCATTCCCTCTTGTCCTCCACCTCACCAACATCTGTTATTTTTTTGTCTTCTTAATAATAGCCATTCTGATGGGTATGAGATGGTTTCTCATTGTGGTTTTGATTTGCATTTCTGTGGTGATTAGTGATGTTGAGCATTTTTGATATTTATTGGCAGCATATATGTCTTCTGTTGAGAAATATCTGTTCATATTCTTTGCCAGTGTTTTAATGGGGTTATTTGTTTTTTGCTTCTTGTATTAAGTTCCTTATGGATTCTGGATATGAGAACTTTGTTGGATGCATAGTTTTCTAATATTTTTTGCCATTCCTTAGGTTGTCTGTTTATTCTGCTGTTAGTTTCTTTTGTTGTACAGAAGCTCTTTAGTTTAATCAGCTCCCACTTGTTAATTTTTGTTTTAGTTGCAATTGCTTTTAGAGACTCAGTCATAAATTCTTTGCCAAGGGTGATATTGAGAAGGGTATTTCATATAATTTTTGTCAAGAGTGATATTTGTCAAGTGAGAAGGGTATTTCCTAGATTTTCTTCTAGGATTTTTACAGTTTTAGGTCTTACATTTAATTCTTTTTTTTTTTTTTTAATTATACTTTAAGTTCTGGGGTACATGTGCAAATTGTACGGGATTGTTACGTAGGTATACACATGCCATGGTGGTTTGCTACATCCATCCTCTCATCACCTGCATTAGTATTTCTCCTAATGTTATCCCTCCCCAATCCTCCCACCCCCTGCTATCCCTCCCTTGGCCCCCTCACCCACCAACAGGCCCCAGTGTGTGATGTTCCCCTCCCTGTGTCCATGTGTTCTCATTGCTCAACACCCACTTATGAGTGAGAACATGCAGTGTTTGGTTTTTGTTCTTGTGTCAGTTTGTTGAGAATGATGGTTTCCACATTCATCTATGTCCCTGTAAAGGCCATGAACTCATCGTTTTTATGGCTGCATAGTATTCCATGGTGTATATGTGCCACATTTTCTTTATCCAGTCTATCTTTGATGGGCATTTGGGTTGATTCCAAGTCTTTGTTATTGTAAACACTACCACATTGAGCATATGTGTGCATGTCTTTATAATAAATCGATTTATAATCCTTTGGGTATATACGCAGGAATGGGATTGCTGAGTCAAATGGTATTTCTAGTTCTAGATCCTTGAGGAATCACCATACTGTCTTCCACAATGGTTGAACTAATTTACACTCCCACCAGTAGTGTAAAAGCATTCCTGTTTCTCCACGTCCTCTCCAGCATCTGTCTCCTGATTTCTTAATGATCGCCATTCTAACTGGTGTGAGGGGTTATCTCAGTGTGGTTTTGATTTGCATTTCTCTAATGACCAGTGATGGTCAGTTTTTTGTATGTTTATTGGCCGCATAAATGTCTTCTTTTGAAAAATATCAATTCATATCCTTCATCCACTTTTTGAGAGAGTTGTTTTTTTCTTGTAAACTTGTTTTAGTTCTTTGTAGATTCTGAATATTAGCCCTTTGTCAGATGGGTAGGTTGCAAAAATTTTTTCCCGTTCTGTCAGTTGCCGGTTCACTCTCCTGATAGTTTATTTTGCTGTGCAGAAGCTCTTAAGTTTAATTAGATCCCATTTGTCTATTTTGGCTTTTGTTGCCAGTGCTTTTGTTGTTTTAGTCATGAAGTCCTTACCTATGCCTGTATCCTGAATGGTATTGCCCAGGTTTTCTTCTAGGGTTTTTATGGTATTAGGTCTTACGTTTAAATCTTTAATCTATCTGAGTTAATTTTTGTATAAGGTGTAAGGAAGGGGTCCAGTTTCAGCTTTCTGCACATGGCTAGCCAGTTTTCCCAACACCATTTAAACAGGGAATCCTTTCCCCATTGCTTGTTTTTGTGAGGTTTGTAAAAGATCAGATGGTTGTAGATGTGTGGCGTTACTTCTGAGGCCTCTGTTCTAGAAAATCTAGAAGAAATGGATAAATTCCTGTACACTCAGATCCTCCCAAGACTAAACCAGGAAGAAGTTGAATCCCTGAATAGACCAATAACAAGGTCTGAAGTTGAGGCAACAATTAGTAGCCTACCAACCAAAAAAAGTTCAGGTCTAGATGGGTTCACAGCCGAATTCTACCAGACGTGCAAAGAAGAGCTGGTACCATTCCTTCTGAAACTATTCCAAACAATACAAAAAGAGGGAATCCTCCCTGACTCATTTTATGAGACCAACATCATCCTGATACGAAACCGTGGCAGAGACATAACTAAAAATGAAAATTTCAGGCCGATATCCATGATGAGCATTGATGCAAAAATCTTCAGTAAAATACTGGCAAACCGAATGCGACAGCACATCAAAAAGCTTATCCATCATGATCAAGTAGGCTTCATCCCAGGGATGCAAGGCTGGTTCAACATACGCATAACTTATATTCAATTCTTTAATCCATCGTGAGGTAACTTTTGTATATGCTGAAATATCGGGGTCCTATTTTACTCTTCTGCATATGGCTGGCCAGTTATTCCAGCACCATCTATTGAATGGAGTTTTTTTTCCCATTGCTTGCTGTTGTTGACTTGTTGAAGATCAGATGGTTGTAGGTGTGCAGCTTTATTTCTCGGTTCTTTATCTTGTTCCATTTGTCTATGTGTCTCTTTTTGTAACAGTACCATTCTGTTTTGGTTATTCTAGCCTTTTAGTATAGTTTGAAGTTGGTTAGTGTGATGCCTCCAGTTATGTTCTTTTTGCTTAGAATTATTTTGGCTATTTGGACTCTTTTCTCATTCCATATGCATTTTAGAATTTTTTTTCTAATTCTCTGATTAATGATGTTGGTAGTTTGATAGTGTTAACTCTGTAGATTACTTTGGGCAGTAAGGCAATTTTAACAATATTAATTCTTCCAATCCATGAGTGTACAGTGTTTTTCCATGTGTTTGTATCATCTGCGATTTCTTTCAGCAATGTTTTGTAGTTCTTGTAGAGATCTTTCACCTTCTTCATTAGCTGTATTTCTAGATACTTCATGTTTTGTGTGGCTGTTATAAATGAAATTGTGTTCTTGATTTGACTCTCAGCTTGAACTTTGGTGTATAGAAATGCTACTGATTTTTGTGCATTGATTTTGTATCCAGAAACTTTACTAGTCATTTATCAGCTCTGGGAGCCTTTTGGCAGAGTCTTTAGGTTTTTTTAAGTACAGAATCATAAATCAGTGAAGAGATAATTTGATGACTTCTTTCCCTATTTCGATGCCTTTTCTTTCTTTCTCTTGCCTGATTGCTCTGTCTAGGATTTCCAGTTCTACGTTACATAGGAGTAATTCTGGTTTTCAAGGGGAATGGTTCCAGCTTTTGCCCATTAGGTATTATGTTGGCTGTGGGTTTGTCATAGATGGCTCTTATTATTTTGAGGTCTGTTCCTTTGATCCCTAGTCTATTGAGGGTTTTGTCATGAAGGGATGTAGATTTTATTTGAAGCTTTTTCTGTATCTGTTGAGATGATTATATAATTTTTGGTCTTCCATTTATATGGTGAATCACATTTATTGATTTGCATATGTTGAAACAGCCTTGCATCTCAGGAATAAAGCCTACTTGATTGTGGTGTATTGCTTTTTGATGTGCCACTGTATTTGATTTGCTAGTATTTTGTTGAAGATTTTTGTGTCTATGTTCATCAGAGATATTGGCCTATAGTTTTCTTTTTTCCTCTGACAGTTTTTGGTATCAGGCTGATGCTGGCTTTATAGGATACATAAGAGAGGAGTCCCTCTTCCTCAGTTTTTTGAAATAGTCTTAGTAGGATTCATACCAGTTCTTCTCTGTATATCTGGAAGAATTCACCTGCAAATCCATCTGATCCAGGGCTTTTTTTTTTTTTTTTTTTTTTTGAGACAAGGTCTGGCTCTGTATCCCAGGCTGGAGTGCAGTGGCATTATCTTGGCTTACTGCAATCTCTGCCTTCTAGGCTCAAAGCCAACCTCTCACCTCATCCTCCCAAGTAGTTGGGACTACAGTCATGCACCACCACACCAGGGCTTTTTTTAATTAGTAGGTTTGTATTACTGATTCAGTTTGAGATCTTGTTATTTGTCTGTTCCGGTTTTTACTGTCTTCCCAGTACAATCTTGGGAGGTTCTGTGTTTCTAAGAATGTATGCATTTTTTAATTTGTGTGCGAAGAAATGTTTGTAGTGTTCTCTGAGGTTCTTTTGTATTTCTGTGAGATTGGTTGTAATGTCACCTTTGTCATTTCTGATTGCAAATAACTGAGTTTTACTGAAATTGCGAGGCTGGTGTGATTATATACGTATGTTTAAAAATTCTCCATTAACTGTTTAATGAAATATTACAATATGAAGAGTTTTAACATGGAATAGTAAGACAGAAAATATAGATGAAAGCATGGATTAATTTCCTTGGTGCTCATTTCCACCCTCCTAATTAAAAATAGAGTAATCTAAAACAAAATTGGATTTTTTTTTTTACAAGTACCTATGACTTTAAATGAATGTTTGTCTTGAACCTTGACAGATGAGAAATCATAGCAGTCTATGCTCTAACAACTTTTTTTTTGGAAATTACATTTTGGGAAAATCTCAGTCTCTGTGATTTCTCAGAGATGCCTGATGGCTTTAGATTCATGGAGCTTATGATCACCACTCTACTCCCACCAAGCGTAACTAACTTGAAAACAGTATTACAGCGAGGAGACAAGGGCAATGACAGGTATCTGTGAGAATGCACTATTTATGATCAAATAATAAGTAGGAATTTACAGTCAGACTTTTAAAGATCATGCTGATTTCTATTAAGTCTTATTAATAATAGAAATTAATTGCTAATTATAAAGCATAGCTTTAAATTTTAAGTCCATTTATTAAAAATCCAAATTGTCTATACTTGATTCTTCCTCTCAAAACCCCATTTTAATCAGTTTTCTCTCCCCACTGTGTTTTGTCAGAACTGCTCTGGGTAAGATCACCAATAACTCCCTGTAGCTATATGTCTAGTTGTTAGTCTTGTTATTAATTAACTTGACTTCTGGTACCATACTCTCCTGGTGGTCCTCCTCCTTCACTGGCTGCCCCTGTCATGTCCTTTGCTGTACCTCCCTGGCCTCTTGCTGTTACAGGGTCTCAGTCCTTGGTTTTGGACCTCTTTTTTTCCATGCTCATTCCTTTGGCAATTTTACCTAGTCACTTAGATAAGCTAGATAGCTGCCAAATGAACTATTTGATGTACATGCTCCAAGTGGGAAGGACACAAATCCCATTCTTCCCCCTAGACTTTCCTTTTCCACAGGATTTTTCATCTTATTTGATAGCATTTCCATACTCCTAGTTGCTTAACTGCTTTTCTCATACCCTACATCTTCGCCTCAGAAAATCCTAGTGGTTCTACTTTCTGAACATACCTAGAATTAGTATTAACTCCACTACTACCACTCTAGTCCCAAAACCAACATCTGTTATCTACATATTTACAGAAGTCTTCTAAACTGATCATCCTGCTCTTGTCCTCTCCTTTCTTCCATTTGTTTTCAATTGGAGCAGCCAGAGCAATCTAGATCAGATTCTATTACTCTGCTCAAAACTATTCAGAAGCTTTTCACCTTACCTACAGTATAAGCCCAAGTCCTTAAAGTGGTCTCTCATTATTTTGTTAATCTTATGAACTCCAGCTTTTCCTCGCTCACTCCACTTGAGCTACTGGCTCTTTTGCAAGATAGCTACATGACTCACTCACTCATCCTATTCAAATATTTCGGAACCTCAGCTTTCTCACCTGTAAGAAGGGGTTTTTAGTTGGTACTTGCTTCATCTGGGTTTTATAAGCTTTAACTTTTGAAACACTTACCCAATTGCCTGGTATTTTAAATTCTTTGCATAACTTTTGTGCCTCAATATTCTCATCTGTAAAATGAGAGTAATGAATATTACTTACATATGTACTGAGAGGATTAAACAAGTTAACATATGTACAGCACTCAGTACAGTGACCAGCACCTAGTAAGCACTATATACATGTGTATTATTATGGATATTATCTAGTTTACATGGCTGTTTCTTTATAGATTTCAGAAGCTGCATCACAGCTTTTTATACTTAAGGCTTATGTCTGCTTTCAGCACGAATTTACACATGCAATCTATATTCTTCATAAGAAGCGTGTATTTCAGTCTGCTTCTTAACTAACTCATTATCAGTTTGGCAGCATCCTTTTGGGCCAAGGTTGCAAATCTGAGTCAGGGCTCAGGTCTCCCTGAATAGTAGCTCTGCCTCTCGCCTTCCAGAATCCTGGAGTGCCCACTTTCCCACACAATATCTGCACAAGATTTTGATTGTAGATTAAGGAATGATTTACAAATAATAAATAAAAATCTTATGGATCTAAGGAGCAATATAATTGAAGTTTATTTATTGTTATTTTTTTCCATTCTATTTATTAGTTTCTCTATCGTCCAATCAAATGTCCTTAACGGAGTAAGAGAAATCCTTATTTTTTATACCAGTCAGTCTTTCAGTTTTAGTTTTAGTACATGTTCTACTGTAGGTGTATCATTCAATTAACCACTCTTTATGTCTGAAAACTTGCATGTTAGAAGGCAGTGTTGTATGTTCTTGCCAGTTTCATAGTCTCTGAAGAGCTAATAAAGAACAAAACTACAATGACCAGCTAATTTCCTCAGTTTTGTTATTCTTCTATATATATGAGTGGAAAATAAATACTAGTTTATATAAGATGTCATCAGAATATAAAATATAAATACTTCCAGTAATTAAAGGATTCTTTTTAAGTAATTCCAAGAGATCTCAACTTAGGAGTCAGTGAAAAAAAGATCTAGAAGGTTTATATTTCTATCAGTACTTAATTATACTTCAGCAATATTTGTTTATTACCTCCAGGAAAGTAATTGAATCGTTGAAGTTCTACAGCTTAAGAGTTATGTCACTTTTCTCCATTGTTTGTTGAACTGATTCTTCATTCTAAATATTGAACATTCTCAGCTACTGAACTTGTAATAAACTTTACTCTCTACTTTTCTGTCATTAAGTAGAGGAATTGTTTGATATATTGTTGTTAAGTCTAGACCAGATATACTCTACTACTAATTTTTCTTTTATTATAAAATTTATAGTGTGAGTTACTATAAACAGAGGGGTTGTGGGTGTTAACCACATGTAAGAGGGTTGTTTATTTTCTGCAGTATAGTTTGTTAGGGGACAGAGTGCTGTACTAGCAGAACATGGGCTTTGTTGATTGTGTGACATTGAGAAACTTGTATTTTCTGAGCTTCAGTTTCTTTATACTTAAAATTAGAGTCACACTTGTGTGAGTTTTAGGCAGCAACTAGTTCCTAGTGCTTAGAAAATACTAGTCCCAGTCTCTTCACTACACTTTCCATTTCTTTACATCTCACCCCGAGTGGAATGGGTAGCAAATGAAATGCAAAGTAGTTATCGTCATTAGCTATAGAATCCCAAAATCTAAGCCATTCTCCACTATTGATAAGAAAACTTTAGCACTACAGCAGTGACCTAGCTGCTCATTTTGTATTTTGAAACATAGTAAAGTGTAAGCTGCTTCTACCAGTTGTAAAAATGTAACATCAAAATATGTTTTCATTTCTTCATAATTTTTCTTTATATTTAATAATAAAATGAGTATATTAATCCATTCATGCACTACTGTAAAGAAATACCCGGGGCTAGGTGATTTATAAGGAAAAGAGGTTTAATTGTCTCACGGTTCAGTAGGCTGTACAGGAAGCATGGCAGCATCTGCTTTTGGGGAGGCCTCAGGGAAATTTTACTCATGGCGGAAGTCAAAGCAAGAGCAAGTATCTTATATGGCAGGCGAGGACCGAGAGAGAGTGGGGAGATGCCACACTTTTAAACAACCAGATTTCAGGATAACTCACTGTCACAAAACCAGCACCAAGGAGGAAATCTGCCCATGTAATCCAATCACCTCCCACCAGGCTCCACCTCCAACATTAGGAATTACAATTGAATATGATATTTAGATGGGAACACAGACTCAAACCATATCAGTATCTTATATTTTATTATTTTAATAATTTGGACACGTATTCATTAAGCTTTATTACTTATAAAAATATAAGAATAAAATATAACATCTTTAACATACGTAAAGAAACAACAAAAACTATTTTATTTTACCAATCAAGAATTTAAACTGCTGACATAATAAAAATAAAGTAAATGTTAAGAGTTTGATTAGGTCCAAAAATCAGAAAATGCTGCCAAGACAATTCACTGGAAATCTCTGTGGACAGTCTGTTTAATAGTTTTGTACATTAGCAGTGTAATTTTCTTGTGCTTTTTTTCCTCCTACACAGGAATGCCCGACAAGGAGCTGAATCCTAAGAAGAAGATTTGGGAGCAGATCCAGCCTGATCTTCACACTAATGATGAGTGTGTGGCTACATACAAAGGAGTTCCCTTTGAGGTGAAAGGGAAGGGAGTATGTAGGGCTCCAACCATGAGCAACAGTGGTATCAAATAAAATGCCTCCACTACCAAAAGACATTGGAGAAAACCTTAATAGTAATAAAGAGAAATATATTTGTCATACCTGAAATATGAGTGGCTCATTTTTGTGTTAATCTCTCCTAGACTTGACTGTTCTTTTACTT
>CAUYNB010052014.1:0-156622 GCA_963574225.1 Lagothrix lagotricha
TTAGACTGCATTCTAGCCTGGGCAACAGAGCAAGATTCCCGTTCTCTCTCCCTCTTTTTCTTTTTCTTTTTGCCTTTCTTTCATTCTCTTTTTCTTTTCTTTCTTTTCCTTTCTTTAAAAAATAAAAAAAAAAAAAAAAAATTAATAAACATAAAGACAAGAATAGGCCATAATGTTCTCCTGACATCTGTCTATAGGATCATCTAAACAGAGGGGATGGGCTAGATTCCTGTTGGTTCAGACCTCAGAGTTTCAGACATGTATCATTCATCATGTGAGACACATATGCTGGCAGTTGTCAACATTGGTCCAGGAAGGACCACTTTCTCCTCATTCATTTCTATATTACATACTGATAAACTCATTAATTCACCTAAAATATTGGTTCAGACCTAGGACTCTTTTTCTTCATTCTCATATACATGCGGTTACTGATCAATTTATTAATTCACTAAAATAATAAATAAATTTCTATGAATCAAAAACTCAACAACAAGATCTTCAAGTATCCCTAACAACATATAGATTCACTTACTGCACTGAATATATAACTCTTTCATTGATCATCCTTGTTGTTGTAAATTAATCAACGTAATGTTTCATATCAATTCCACATTGGTCATTAGGCCATAACTCTTTTCGAATATATTTAATTTTTTAAAAATATTACAGTGAACACCCTAAACAAACCACCCAAACCAAGATAAGAACTCTGACTGCTCACAGAGGACTGAGGCTCATACACAGGCTCATACACACAGAGGCAACCATGGAGCTCATGAACATGGCAGGATGCTTAAGCACGTTCTTGTGTGCCCACTCTGAGAAGCTCAAAACAGAGCAGATGATAAGAACACTAAGATGTTATCAACATTGTTGGGTGCATCCAAATCTCAGTAAGTCAATCCTGTAGGTATATATTCATTTAATTTGGGGTAATACTTATTAATTTTTCTCTTAAGAAAATGAAGAATATCAAATTGCCATTGATCCGTAATACCAACTTTATCCATTCATCATAACAGCTGGATGGATGAAAACATGGTACATATACACAATGGAGTACTAGTCAGACATAGAAAAGAATAAGATCCTGTCATTTGCAATTTCATGGATGGAACTGGAGATCAATCTGTTAAGTAAATAAGCCAGGCACAGAAAGACAAACATCTCACTTATTTGTAGGATATAAAATCAAAACAATTGAAGTCCATGGACATAGATGGTAGAAGGTTGGTTACGAGAATCTGGGAAGGGTAGTGAGGGGCTGGGCAGGAGGTGGGCATGGTTCATGGGTGCAAAAAAATATAGTTAGAACGAATAAGACCTAGCATTTGATAGCAACAGGATGACTACTGTGAATAATAACTTAATTGTATATTTGAAAATAACAGTGTAACTGGATTGCTCAGAACACAAAGGATAAATTCTGAAGGGGATGGAGATCCCATTCTCCATGATGTGCTCACTTTCCATTGCATGCCTGTGTCAAACCATCTCATGTACCCCACAAATATATATGCCCACTATGTACCTGTGAACATTCAAAATAAAAAAATAATTTCAAAGGAGTGGGCATGCTTCACACTCTTCATCTTTACTTACTTGTTTTTCTACAATGATTGGTATATTGATCAATTTATAATAATAAAATCCAACTTCATAATTTCTTGGATTGTTTTAATCCAAGAAAATAATTATTTTACATTCCCAGAATATGTAGGTAAGATCACTTCAAACAGAAGCAATAGACTATATTTCATTTTGTATTGGATCTCAGCATTCCAGACACATAGTTTTCACTGCAGTTCATTCACACACTACCAGTCATCATCCTTTGACCTAGCTTCAGTCTTCTTTTTCTTTCTTCTCATCTACTTTTGTTAATTATGAGTTTATAATTCTCATATAATAACAAAATAAATATGTATTAGTGATTAAAACTCAAAAAAAAAAACCCACCCCTGTAATCCCAGCACTTTAGGAGGCTGAGGCGGGCGGATCACTTGAGGTCAGGAGTTCAAGACCAGCCTGGCCAACATGGTGAAACCCCATCTCTACTAAAAAATACAAAAATTTGCAGGGCATGGTGGTGAGCAGCTGTAATCTCAGCTACTCAGGAGGCTGACGCTGGGGAATCGCTTCAATCTGGGAGGCGGAGGTTGCAGTGAACCGAGATTGCGCAACTGCACTCCAGCCTGGGCAACAAGAGCAAAACTCCATCTCAAAGAAAAAAAAACCTCAAAAGATGATCCTTCACATTATTCTAGAGATTCACATGCCTCAATGACTATACTTCTTTCATTAATTATTCTCATTGCTGCAAATATTGATTAACCAAAATAACATTTCATGTCAACTTCATATTTATCACTGAGGAATGGTTGGCCTTCTTGTTTGTTTGTTTGTTTGTTCTGAGGCAGAGTTTCACTCTTGTTGCCCAGGCTGGAGCACAATGGCTAGATCTTGGCTCACTGCAAGCTCCGCCTCCCAGGTTCAAGTGATTCTCCTGCCTCAGCCTCCCCAGTATCTGGGATTACAGGCATGCGCCACCATGCCCAGCCAATGTTTTGTATTTTTAGTAGAGGTGGAGTTTCACCATGTTACCACGTTGGGCAGGCTGGTCTCGAACTCCTGAGCTCAGGTGACCCATCCGCCTCAGCCTCCCAAGGTGCTGGGATTACAGGCATGAGCCACTGCGCCTGGCCAGTCTTTCTTCTTATATTTAATACTTCTTTTAATATGACAGCGGATACTCTAAACAAACTACTCAAACCAAGATGACAATATGGACCGTTACTCACATGGGTCTCCGTGCTGCTATACAAGAAGTCAACCATAGAGATCACTGACCAAGGCTCAAATCAGCTTGGGTATGTCCATTCTAAGAAGTAGAAAACAGAGCAGATGGGAACACGATTGAAATATTCTATGTATCCTTGCATCTAGAATTCATTATTCAGTCTTTTAGGCTTATGCAAATTAGATTTCTAAATATTTCACATGCTCTTAAAAACAAACATCGAACTTCCACTAACGCAAAACAAGAATACTGACCATTGTTGATGTTGTCCATATCCTCATTAGCAGGAGGCAACACACTGGAGCCACGTATTACTTAACTGACTTAGTGTTTTCCATACTAGCAGTTCCTCTCACCTCACTCATTTCTTCACAGCTGAACAATACTTCGCTCGCTTCATCTTCACTTATTATAATTGTACATTAATTCCTTTTTGTTAAAAGGGTTCATTGTATATATTTGAGGTGAATAACACAATCTGTTTATTGGACATGGATACTTTTATTGACCTATTTATTATAATTAGATTCCAAATTCGTGGATTCTAATTATAATGATTCTAATTCTAATTATCCATGGATTTTGATTCTAATTATAATAGATGCCAAGCAAGATCCTTGTAAAATCTTAAATCTGCCTATAAGGTCAATTTCACCAGAGCCAATAAACTGATTTTCTTTTTATGCTGGACCTCAGAGTTCCAGACACGTATTCATCATACATGACTCATACGCCACCAGCAGTCATCATCGATCCAGGCTTGGGCCTTGTTTTAGTCTCTTTGCTTATCTGGGGTTTTTTTTCACTCTCCTCTACCTTTGTTTACTAATTAATTCATCAATTATCTGATAATAATAAAACAAATCACCACGAAGCACCTAAACCTAGAACATGAGTGAGCCTGAAATAGTGCTACATCTTTATATAGAATCACTTTATCTCTTTAATTAATCATCCTCAAAGATGATTAATCAATATAATGTTTCATATGAATTCCATATTTATTACTGGGCCATGGTTGGCTTTCTTTGATGATATTTCGTACTTTTCAAATAAAGAGTATATGTCCACAAAAACTCACATTGGTTTTCACGTGCCAAACATACAGAGGTAACTATATATCTGTGACTACCAAGGAATCCTTAAATCAGCTCCAGTACCATCCTAAGGGGTACAAAGCAGAGCATTGATTAAAAGAAAATTAGGACTTTATCTTAATTGAATCCTGCTCCCTACATTTAATTTACTCATTCGCTTAGGTGTTTATTAACTTTTTGTAGTTCATGTGTTTTCTAGACAAAACATACAACCTTAACTTGGTTTGAACCAGAGTAATAAAGTTGACTATTATTTATCAGTGTCTATATGATAATTAAAGATAACACTTTGATCCACTTATTTCTTAATGGGAATAATTTTTTCAATATTTATTAATATTTCTTGCCTGACCACATATATTGATAATTGAACAAAGCTTCACCATCTATAGTATAATAAATCATACTTAATGATTTATATATTAATTTAATGCTTCCATGATTGATTTACTTATAAGAATACTATCAAATACATATTAGGAATAGACAAATATTTTGCTCTTTTATTTGGATTTCCATCAGAGTAATTAATCAAACTAAATTTTTTAGCGTTGGATCTCAGATGTCCAGACACAAAACATTATTCATCCACACTGACTATGCATACCCCATCAGTCATTATCCAGGCTTGGGCCTCTTTTATCTCATTCATCTCTACATTTCTTTACCAGTTAATTTATCAGTAAACTAATATTAAAGTAAACATCTACATATCTAAAACACTTATGAACAAAATCGCAAAACCCTTGAGAACAAGATGCTTAAGTACTCCAGCATCAGTCTATAAAATCATTTACCCTGCTTTTTTTTTATTAATCACCCACAGTGATATAAATATTAATTAATCAACAGTTTTCATGTCCACCACATATCTACCATTGGGTCATGGGTGGCTTTCTTTGCTTATTTTAAAATGTTATAGTGAATCTTTAAAAACCTACCCTAAACAAATACAAAAATATGACAAGAAAATTGATTGTTACCTCCATTAGTGTCCAGGCTCCCACCTGCGATCACAGCAGAAGGTGTGGGTCTGCCCGTTCTGAGAAGTACAAAGCAGGGCAGATAAAGAAAATTAAAATGGAGACATAGTTTTCCTTGATCTATGCATGTCACCTTTCATTTAGCCAGTCATTTAGGTATTGATAATTCTGAGTTAATATTTATTAGTTATTTTTAGAAAACTAACAACATTGATCTTGCCACTGACACAAATCAAGAACGCTGTTCTGTATACTGACTGTCACTTCACAATAGACCGCATTGTTTTCAATATATATGAATACTTTCTTTTATCTATTCATACAATTTTTGTAATTGGACAGTACTTCACTTATTCATATTTATTTATGTTTGTTTATAATAATAAAATCAAAATCTATGAACACCAGGCCAAGACCATGATTTTTTTTTAGCCCTAACGTGTCCACAGCATCACTCCCAATAATGGCAATGAGCTAGGTTTCTTATGGCCAGATCTCAGACTTCCAGACACGTATTATTCATCGTCCATGAGTCATATGCCACCAGTCGTCATCATTGGTCCGGGTTTGGGACTCTCTTTCTTCATTCTTAGCTGCTTTTGTTACGGACCAATTCATTAATTCCTGGACAATAATAAAACAAATACTCCTGAATCACAAACTCAAGGCCGAGATGCTTAAATAGCCTACATCTCTCTTACTAACTAATTTACCACATCCATATGGCTTCACTACTCATTCTCAAGGTTTCATATTGACTCAGTCAATATAAGATCGCAGTGCATAATAGTTCAGTGTATATCATCTTGCCACAGATGGCTTTCAGTGATGACATTTCACACTTTTTAAATATGGAGTGAATACCCTTAAAAATAGCATATCCAAACAAGATGAGACTTGAACCATTATTACTCACATTGGTTTCAGTGGGCCAAACACATAGGGCAAGCGTAATCATTTCAAATGCACCCCTTCCGAGGAGTACGAAGCAAAAAAGGTGACTTTTAACATACAGACATTATCTGCATTGATCTCACTTTCCACATTTTATTTATTTACTCGATCATTTCGGTATTTATTAATATACATAATTAGGTAAGATTTTACTTCTATTGATTTACTTGTACTTGTTTATTGATTATTCCAATGATCTATAGTAATAGTACTTATTATCTGTACTGACTACGTAATTATTAGTCAAAGAAGTTACATTTTTAAACCATGTCTTGCTTCATCTATTATCTTCTAATATATATTAATAGGTTTTATAGCTTCATAACATATTTTAATAATTGGATGATGCTTCACCTAATTATATTTATTTATATTTGCTTTTTGATTATTTTTATAATTTTAATATACCCAGTTATAACAATAGAATCAAAATCTGTGAACACAAAGATCAAGAATATGATCCTTACATATACGTATCATCTGTCTATAGAATCATGGCCAGTACAATCAGTGGACGAGATTATCCCTGTGTGGGACCACTGAGTTTCAAACACATAATATAATAATTAAATTATGTTGCAAAAACTTAACAACAAGAAGTACTTTATAGCTATCTACAGGATCATCTGTCACAGTGATTTCATCATTAATCCTTTTTAATTTTGTAAATATTAGATAATCAACATGTTTCATGGCAATGCCATATTTATCACTGGATCATGGTTAACCTTTGGGATTATCTGTAATGCTTTTAATAAAACAATGAATACCCTTAAAAAACCCCAGAACCAAGGCAAGAACTTTGACTATACTCACATTGGTCTCCAAGCTTCTAACACACAGAGGCAACCAGAAACATGGTGACCATGGAACACGGCTTAAGTCACCTTGGGAGCATTCGTTCTGAGAGTACAAAGCAAAAAAGATAAAAAGATTGAAATGTTCTGTCCATACACTTCTCCTTTCATTTTATTAGTCACGTAAGTATGTGTGAAACTGTATTTTTTCTTGAGAAAACAAACAACAATGAACATGGCCCTGACAAAATGACCTGCCATAAGCTCTTATTTTTACTGAGTATGCCATCCTCCAGCAAGGGAGTAAGATCTTTGAGTCATTTATTTCTTAATAGAAAGAAGACCTCAGTGTTTTTAATATATATGAATAGTATTTCTTATTTCACTATATATTTCCATAATTGGACAATGCCTCACACTTTTTATCTTTATGAAATTACATATTTGTTTATTGATTCATTGATCCAATTATACAAATAGAGGGAAAATGCATGAACACAAAGACCAAAAACAACATCTTTGTATATTCCTAAAGTCTATCCTTTGGATCAGAAAGTAAAGACTAGATTTTTTATCATATTGGACCTCAGACTTCCAGACCTGTATTCATCGTCCATGACTCATACGCCACCAGTCATCATCATTGGTCCAAGATTGACTCTATCTGTCTTCATTCATGTGTACATCGTTTATTGATCAATCAATTCAGTAATAGTGCTGTAATAATAAAATACATAGCTATGAACAGGGAAATCTTAAGAATAAATTTATACTTAAGTAGTGAATAATAAAAATGCTTGATTTTACTTGATTATATTTTAGACTTTTTAAGAATACAGAGAATACCCTTAAAACAAAACAAGAATTTTGACTACTACTCACAAGAGTCTTCCTGTGACACACAGAGGTAACCGTAGAGTTCATGGTCATGGCACAGTGCTTAAATCAGATGGGGCTGTTCATTCTGAGGAGTACAAAGCAGACCAGTCAATAATATTGACTATTTCTTATATGCAGTGTCTTAAGGCCCTTAAACAAAGAAGTAACATGCTTGATCCACATAGTTCTTGAGACTTTAGTGTTTTCCATTTGTATTAGTAGTGTTTCTTGCCTAAACACATTTATTCATAGTTGAACAATGCTTTGATCTTCTTTTCTACTTGTTTATATTTATTGGTTCTGTTATTGATCTCTTTATAATCATAAAATCAAAATTTACTAACAAAATCCTTGATATTAGACTTAAGAACTTAAGACAATTACTAACAGCAGCATGTGTCCTCCATACTCACATAGGTAGCCATCAAAACCGTCATCAGTGGAAAATGATTGGATCAGCCATCATGCCTCCGTTCTGGGAAGTACAAAACAAATGTTAGAAGGAATAAAACCGCTGTGATTGCTCTTTCTGTTTATGAGTGTCATGTGTTACTGGATTAATTGAAATTTTTGATAGGTAACAGAGTTTTATCACTCACTTATGATTGGCCTATGACTAGCTCAAAGTTAAGTTTTAATAGACTAATAGTATGATAAACCTCATTCCTAAATACAAGAAAAAGAGCTATGTCTCTAATGAATAGTTGTCTCTATGCCCCTCTTGCATAGATAATCATTTAAGTTTACTTTTAAATGACCATACCTGCTTCATATTAACCCCATACTCTTAACTGGTCAAGGCTTCATCATCTTTCACTGACCTTGTCCATATTTTAAGGATGTGACAATAGACAACCATGAACCTAGCATTTTACTCCACACTGACAGTGTCCTCCATCTTGGAATGTGACTAAGCCGTCTTTATAGAAGGAGCTTAAAATCAACTGCGACTCAAATAAAATTGAATAATTAATTTTTACATTAATTAACTGAATAATTACCTATTAAAAATGAATAAGATGGTCTTGCTTTTTTCTCCTTCACTGACCATAGATGTGCTGAATCATTCACACATAAACGTCATTCATTTGATTGTATACATAGCCATTTATTCCTTTCCAGTAAGAGTTAACTCTCATGATAACCACTAAAGCAAATGCAATCACTTTGTTACTTACATGGGTTTCCACACTCATTCATTACTCAAACAGACAACAACCATGATCTTCTCGCTCGAGAATAATGGAATCATTGCACATCCATTCTGTGGAATACAAAGCGAATATAAAAATAGGCAGATAACAGAGAGAGAGAGACAGAAAGAGAGAGACAGAAAGAGAGAGAGAGAGAGAGAGAGAGAGAGATGGATCAGCCCAGATTTAGATTTTTTGAAATTCAGTTCAAGTCATCAATTATTGATTAGGAATAAACCCTGGTACTCATCATACATTTGAAAGATGAATAACATACCCATTGATTCACTGATTCATTGACTCACATATTAAATTTAACTACTATCAGTAACACCAGACAAAAGAGTAAGAACTGTGACTATTAAACTTGTCTGTCTGTTCATCTGCCTTCAACCCAACCAGGAGATAGTTAAATCCCCTTTCTGCATGAATCTGGCTAGAAAGAATTAAATTCATCTAAATCCTAGATTCAAGTATATTCTCATCAACGTGCATTGTGCATGCATGCATACATACATACGAAGTTAAACAGTTACACATGGAGTCATTTGTCTATTCCATGTTTTAAGGAAATTGCACCAAGACTGAGAGGGAAATACTACGCAGATGTAGAAATACATTCACCATTCCAGAAATGCAAGAGCTATGTCCATTTTGTTTATGGAAATAATGACAATTCTGGTGAGCACTTGTATGGAACTGGATTAATCACTCTTTTTGTTCCATAATACCTGGCCCTCATTGGTTCACGATTTGGACTTATTTTAAATAATTGGTTGAGACATTAATTTATTCTTTTTACATTTGTAATAAAATCATTATATCTGTGACTCCACAGAAACTGGACAATATCAATGCTTGTCCACAAGCTCATTAAACAGAAAATTCAGATCATTTTCCTTGTTTTTGTAAATTAAACTGAGGAACTGAATTTAAATACAATGAAGATTATTAGAACTCATTATAATTGGTCATTTGACATATTCTCAAGATAGATCCATGTGTAAACCCTCTCTCGATTAGGAAGTGATTTAATCAATAATTAATTTAAGTAAATATTTTGCCTTTTCTTTAAAAAAAAAAAATGAACAGCCTAACCCAGAAGAACAACCTGGACTCTAACATCTGTTTATCTACATGCTCCTTACCCAAAGGGTAAGCTTTGATTAATTTACTTTTCTGGGACTCGGAGCTTCAGAAATGTATTAGTAATGATTCTTATTATTTTATGTACTCTCATATCTGGAGCAGGAAAAACCATTTTTTTATCTATTTATACAGCACTTTTCTTGGTTTACCCATGTACTCCTTTACTAAAAATAACACAGTTACTCAGAAGCCCAAGAACTAAATGCTGATTTTTATAAGCTTTTGGAATAAGCTCATTTCCCGTAGAGATAATGAAAAGTACTCTTTCTGTAATGGACCTCAGAGTCACAGGGTTTAATCAAAATCCAAGATTCAGACACCCCAGGGCACTCATCACTGATCCAGGATAAGCAATCTTTTCCTTCATTTATATGTTTGTTTATTGATCCATTCATTGATTCGGTAGCAGTA
This sequence comes from Lagothrix lagotricha, assembly GCA_963574225.1. Classification (NCBI taxonomy): domain Eukaryota; kingdom Metazoa; phylum Chordata; class Mammalia; order Primates; family Atelidae; genus Lagothrix; species Lagothrix lagotricha. Next base: position 10,267 of record CAUYNB010052014.1, read on the forward strand.
ATAAAATCAATACCCATTGTTATTTTAACACCCAAGAACAATATCCTTGAATATTGCCAACATCTGTTTGCAGGCTCTTTTCGCACAGACTAGCCCTTTTCTCAACAGACTAGATCTCCTTCTGTAGTGGCCCCCAGTGAAGCAAGTATAGATGAATGAATGTCCTTGCTTCCTCGCCATCCCATTCCACTTATTTTCCCCCTTTCCATGCATTCCGCCTGCATTAAGGAGCTGTCTAACAGGAGTTTGCATATAATGTAAATATACTGTAACTGGATTCTCCAATACAGTCACCAATGGCCACATATAGCTACTGAGTAGAGTACTAGAAATGCGGCTAATGCAACCAAGAAATTAAATTTAAAAGTGCCTGTACCTTTAACTATTTTAAATATAAACAACCACATGTAGATGGAGGAAACAACATTGAACAGTGCAGCCATAGATTTTATTACTGAATAAATCTTAAACACAGTAAAAAATAAGATGAATTATTATTCAGATGTAAAAATGAATAAAATGTATTTCACCTTATTTTTAACCAAAAGTTTGCTTAATTGGACTAACCATAACCTTAGGTTCATAACACATTCATATCACTGATCTACATACAGCTAAGCTTGAAATAATTCAGTGAACATTAATGAAAAATTTACCCTCATTGACAAGTTTTTTGACTGTTATTTACTTAAGCCTTTAGCTTCCTTTCCCAAAAAGGTAACAGCCAAGATCTTCATCAGCAGAGACTGATTAAATCAGCCACAGTCTTCATTCTGTGGAGTTTGTTAATACAAATTTTTGAAAGAATGAACAGTACAGATTTAGATTGACTTAAAAGACATTAGTTGTGCGATAATAAATTAATCATAAAGTTGATTCAAATCCAATTTTTATCATTGACCCAAGAACTGAACTTATTTTTATTTCTTGATTTAACTATTAAATAATAATAGTTAAAACAGTTAATAGTGTTTAAATAATACAATAAACACTGTTAAATTCAACACCCAAAACAAAAACTATGACTACTGAATATCTGCCTATAGAAACCTACCTACATAGGCAACTGCTTAGATCATCTTTTTTATTTAATGATCTCAACGTGTTTAGAAATGGATGACTTTAAATTCACGATCCATGGCATATTTTCACCAACAGTAAATGCTTAACCCTACTTATATATTAATTCAATCATTTATTGTTTTGATTTCTTCATTTATGTTATGACTCATGGAATATTCGATTATACATTCACAAATACTAACACACACACACACACACACACACACACACACACACACACACACACTGCAGTAAATTCATGAAGAACCCAGAGCAGAAATGCTTTTCATGTTCAATGTCTATAGTCCCATACCTAACTAGGAAGAGAGCATCAGTAGTATAGACAAAGATTAACTTTCATTTTCATTTCTTACCCAACTGTGTTATGCCCTCTTTTAAAAAATTGACTGTGATAAGGACGTATTCTATTCACATATAACAATTCAATATATGGGAATTTACTAACGTTATAGAAGAAGCTTGAATAATATTACGTCTCCACATGTCCATGATGCTATCCAGGGAGATCGAAAAACTAGATGCTTTTTTTAGTTTTTAATAAAACTCAGTACACAGAGTTGGATTAATAATAACTTTTCAAAAGGAATATTCTCAAGTTGAAATGTGCTCATTTATTTCCAATTAAATAACTGTTTAACCTATTATTTATTTAATTTTCCCTTCTCTAAATAAAACCAATCAATAAACAACCATCGACATCAAACAATTATTTTGTGTTGTGCATACATCTGTCCACATACTCCTTCCAAAACAAAGCAACAGCCTTTATCAATACTTTTCACTGGGATTCAGTGCTATAGATGTGTATAATAATAATCCATGTGTCATTACATACTCTCATAATTGGTCAATGCCAAGTTCTCCTTTTATTTACCGATTTATGCAACATTTATGCATTGATTTACTTATAAAATGGAATCTATACCCATAAACTGTGAATACCTGTGATCAAGATACCTGAATGTTGTGAACTTGTGCTATAACCTTACTTCCATAGAGGGAAAAATGGAGGCCACTTTTTAAAATGGACCTCAGAGTTACAGATGGCTTTAATCAAAAGTTTTGATTCAGACACCCTCCAATCTCATCATTGGTCCAGGCTTGGTACTCTTTTTCTTCATTCATGTATACCTTCATTTTCCCACGAATCACAAATTCTAAGAACAAGATCCTGGATATCACTACAACCTATCTCCAGGCTCAATTTCCACAAAGCTGTCAGACTAGATCTCAGTACCACACGTGGAATCATCAATAAACCTTGGTCATATCGGTACTATCAATATAGATGGCCGATGGTTGGGCTGTGTTCATTCAGTTTGTCTAATTTTAAAGGTGATATAATGAACAATCAAAATCTGCAATGGTATCCCCCACTAGAACACAGGCAGCACACTTCACCTCACAAGAGCTTCTCCTGAACAGTTAACAACCTGACTCTCTTCCAACATGGAAATGTTTAAATCAAGTATGGTACAGAAATACTACAAAATATCAAACATTTGAAAAGTAAATTCCTTCTAGCTTTTTAAAAAGTAAGTCTCTGTTGTGCTAAAATGAGTCAGTCCTCCTTGGCCTACAACACATTCCTATTGTTGGCTGTTACCCGATGCTTTTATTTTTGTGTATACGGCCTTTTGCTCTTTTCTCCAATGATCACACGTGAACCAACCGCATAAGCCACCAACAGAAATTCTATTACTAACATAGCTCCTTACTCACAGAAGAAAACGCCATGCGCTTCACCTTGGGGAAATGACCAAATCCAGTCTGCTCTACTCATTCTGCAGGAAAAGGCAGATTTTTAAAAGAATTAAAAGCGTAAATTTTTAAATCTATTTTTAAGTAGAAGTTAGTTTTCTATTATTAGATAGATCATAAACATTGGTTTGTATCAAATTTTCACCATCAACCCAACAGTAGTTCTTTTTAATGTATTAACTTAATTCTTAGCATGAAATAATATCGTGAACATTTTGAATCTACCACGCAACACAAGAAGAGCAATTTTCAGTATCTGCCGAGGTATTCCCAGCATAAAGGGAAGACACATTTTTAATGAGGAAAACTTTTGCACTATAAGATGAATTGAAATTGTTGTTTTATAACACAATCTGACCAGTGGGCCACAGTTATTTTAATTCAAGCTATTTACTTATTTGTTTATTTACTCATCTATTTAATGACTCAAAAAATAATTCAATTATCTACCCTTTTTTCTAAAGAAAACTCAAAATAGTGAAGCCACCTGCTACCTAAAACTAAATACTGTTACCTGCAACTGTTCACATTAGCCTTGTATGCGCTATTGGAACGTTCCTTAGTGATGTGAATGTTCTGTATCGGCAATTTTGAAATGGTGGCCACCGGCTACATGTGGCTTGAGGTGTGGCTACTGCGATTGAAGAACTGAATTTTTATTTTTTTATTAATTTTCATTTAAATGTTAATAGCAAAATAGGTCTAGAGAATGGGTCTCTACAACCCTTCCTAAGGAAGGAGGGTCCTGGACCTTTTTCATTTAGGTGGATTTCAAGAAGACAGACAAGATTAATTACACCCCTTCATATACTATATAAGTTTCTCGCTAGTCCATGGTTTGCCCTCTTTTAAATAAGGGATGGAGATACAAAATTATTCTTTTACTCATAATAATAGTGCCAATATTCATGAACTCAAAGGACACTGGACAAAAGCCCTTCATTACACTAGCATCTATTTATTCACTTACTACTCATAAAAGTCTTCAAAAATGCATTTACATTTTTCTTTTTAAATAAAAATCAGCAATCACAAGAGGACTTTTAGCTACTATATTCAAATTTTCAATGTTCATTCTTAGACTTTTTCCACATTTTACAACCTAATCATTAGTATTTTAATGTTTATTTATGGTATTAAATTGGTTTTTACTAAAATAATTTTATGTTAATATATTTGGCATGATTTATAATATTATTATTGAATATAAATATTAATTATATTGGCTTTTATTATATTAAGTATTATCAAACTAAATCCATTATGTAATTATGTTTTATCCCTTTCTAAATCAAACAAGATATGCAATCAGAAACTTGCTACTAACTCGGAACATTGTGTGCATATTTATCTATATGTTCTCAAAGGAGGAGCAGACTTATTTTATTTTATTTGAACTCAAAACATAATTAGCTCCTTTCATAGTTGAATGAGATGTAGCCTTCCTTGTCTTCATTTGTATTTTTCTTTATTCATTCATTGATTTACTTATAATACAATCTATGCCCACTAACCAAAAAGAACCAAGAACACATTCCTTGAATACGTCTAACTTTCTCTCCAAGCACATTTCCCATACGTGCAATGGACCTCAGAGACACAGACAGGGTTTAATCAGAATATTTGATTCAGATGCCCCACGCATACTCATCATTGATCCAGACTTGGAATTCTGTGCTTCATTCAGTTGTACTGTTCTTGAGTTACACATTCATTCACTAATAGTAAGATCACTATCCAAGATTTAGAGGGCATAAAGATTCTTGAAGATGTAACAATGTATGTAAGATTCATGTTCCTCAACACTCGAGGACTGGCTGCCTCTGTAATGAGCCTCAGTGTTGCAAAGGTGAATTAATTCCTTTCCACAAATTGCACCACGTCAATTCCATATTAGCCATTACTACGGTTGGGCTTTTCTCATTTAACATCCATTTTTTTAAGATGGCACCATGATTATACCACAGCTATAGCCAAGATTTTCCATTTTCTTATGTTCTTCCCTCAATTGGTTAACAGTCAATTAACAATACCAATGGGGAAGTGTTTAAATCCACTATGGTACAAAAACGGCATATTAAGGCATTCTGAAAATCACAGAAATACCTTTCAACTTGTTGTCCTAATGAATTTGGTTGTGCTGAAATGGATTAATCATAATTCTTAATTCATAAGACATTTCTACCATTGGTCCATGCATAACCACCTTTGACTCATTTATGTATGTAGCCATTTATTCCTTTCAAATAATTAAATGAGGCCAGGTGAGGTGGAGCATGCCTGCAATCCCAGCACTTTGGGAGGCTGAGGCGAGCACATCATGAGGTCAAGAGATCGAGATCATCCTGGCCAACAGGGCGAAACCCCGTCTCTACTAAAAATGCAAAAATTAGCTAGGTGTGGTGGCATGCTCCTTTAGTCCCAGCTACTCCACAGGCTGAGGCAGGAGAATCCCTCAAACTGGGAGGCGGAGGCTGCAGTGAGCTGAGATTGCACCACTGCACTCCAGCCTGGGTGATAAGTGTGAGACTCTGTCTCAAAAAAAAAAAAAAGAAAAAGAAATAATTCAACAAATAAACATGATCATGTTTCCCCAGCAAGAACATAAAGTTTGATTTTTACTTACATCAATCTCTTCTCCCCTGATTCACAGAGATAAAAGGCAAGATCTTCACCAGAAGACTATAATTAAATCAGGTAGAGTGTGCTCATTCTGCAGTATAAAAAGCAAATTTTAAAAAGAATCAAATACTCTATGTTTAGCTCTTTAAAATCAATCATAGTTGTGTAGTAAACAGCCATCGACCCTGCCTTGTGCCCTATTCTGAACACTTGAGAAGAGAGAGCTCTTCTATTTATTACCTTACATAAATTGTTTTTGTCAAGATGAAGTATCTCTCGCCATGAATTTTTGTGTTTTAGATAATATAATAATCACTAGTGAATCTAGTATCAAACTTGTTTAATGTTTGTTTGCTGAAGTAAAATTCCATAAAAGGTTGAATTAATCATGAGTGTGTTTGTATACAGATCTCATCATTGTTCCATGCTTGCCGACTCTCAATCACACAGTTAATCAATTATTTATTTATGTAAATGTATTTCCTTTTCCTTAATAAAATGAGCAATCGGCAACCTGCCTCAACACAGAACAAAAACATTCAGTGTCGTGCACAGATGACCATATGCTCCTTACCAAAGTGATAAGGGCCTTAACTACTAATTTACCAGGACTAAGAATCTCAAAATCGTTTTAATAATAATCCATGTTGCGTTACATGCCCTGAGAGGTAAGTATATGCATGCCTTTCTTATTCTTCATTCATTGATAAAACTCTGTATTCATGCATTATAATAATGTAATTCATACCCTCAAACCACAAAGGCCCATGAACAAGGTTCTGTAGACTCGTTTGCCATGAAGAATAAAGAGGTGACTTTTTGTAATGGACCTCAGAGTTGCAGATGGGTTTAATCAAAATTGTTGTTTCAGAAACCCCATGACATTCATCACTGGTCCATGATGTGCATTTTTTTCATCTATTGATTAACCTATTGACTCACAAATAACGATGCGATCAAAAATCCCCAAAACAGGATCATTAAATTTTAGGCTCTTGGCCGACAGAGCGACAGACTACATTTCTTAGACAATGACACTTAAAAGTGTACATGTGAATTGATCAACATCCCCGCATGCTACCAATTCACATTTAGCATTCGTTTTTATATAGCCCACTTCTATTAAATTCATCTATTGCCAAAAAATAGATGAAAAACAACGAAATTGCCATATTCCATATTCTTATAGACTGCCCCAAAACAGATGTCAGCAGGATCTCTACCCATAAGGGAATGTGTAAAATAACCATGGCATAAAATAAAGAATAATGTTGCGCTGCTCTGAGAATACATTAACTTTTGTCTTCTTTTATAATCACTTCAGTCGTAACAATTTAGATTAAACAGAATTCATGGTTCATTACACATTCCCATCATTGGTCCATTTGGGGTGTTTTATTTCTTTCATGTATGTAGACATTGACTTCTTTGAAATCCTTTAGCTAACACTCAAGAATAAACCATTCAAAGGAAGAACATAAAACAAGGAACTTACTTATATTTGTCTCTATGCTCCTTACTCAGGATAACAATTCTTTTTTAAATGATTGAATCAACTGGCCTATATCCACTCTGGAGAGAAAAAGGCAGATTTAGAATAGATTTAGGGTTTCTTAAATGGATGTTAGTTACACAGAACTAGATAACAATAATCCTTGGCTCAAAAATGCAACTGTTTTTCAGGCCAGTATTGAACTTTTAGTTTTAAATAGTATAGCAGACACTATTGAGTTCATGACCTTGCCCAAGAATAAGACCTATAATGATTATGAATATTTGTCTATATAAAAATCTGTTAAGTAGATGTTACTTCATGGATTTCTGGCTGATGCAAACATTTTCCCTTTTCTTAATTAAAAAAAGCAAACAATAAAAATTTAAAAATTGTCTCAACTGCAGATACAATATGTTCCATATAATAGGATTTTACCTCAGATTAATAATAATACTTGTTTGATTGCCAGTATTAATATTTATAATACTGTTTCATTTTACTCAAAGAATAGTTTCAGGAGTAGGCCTGTTAATCTCTCATGTATACATTTCTCTATTTATGCATTGAATTCACTTAAAATAATACATTTCATATCTTTGAACCACAAAAGTTCAAGAACAAGTTTTATTGAATTTTCCTAACTTCTGTTAGGTAGTTTCTACAGAGAATACTGGCTGATTCTCATTCAATAGCCGATCTCAGAGTTAACAGAGGGCTTAATCAAGTGTTGATTCAGACACCTCCACCAATACTCATCATCGATCCAGGCTAGGCAGTCTGTTTCTTCATTCATTTATACCTTCTTGAACTGAAACATTCATGGTTTCAGGAATAATAATTATATGATCAATACCCTTTAATGACACAAAACTGAGAACAAAAGGCTGTAACAGAACCAAGATCTGTTCATTACTCCCTTTCACGCAGAAGAAATGAACTAGATCATATTTTGCAATGAACCTCAAGTTCACACATATAGATTCATCGGAGCCTTTGCTTCATTTAAATATAATACTTATGATTGGGGTCTACCAGCTTCTCTTCCACTTGATTTGTCTACTTATTAATTTGGATGCAAACCATGGACCTACCATGTGAGCCCACAATTGGGCAAATTAACATCTAATATCTGCCAAGGTACCTCTACCTCAAAAAGTCAACAACTTAAATGTTTGTCAGTGACGGAATAAGTTAAGCAACTACAACAAAAACATTAAATGGGAATTTAAATTACTCTGACAATGTATGAAATGCGCCTCATTGATTTAACAATCATCTTCAGTTGGGTTGGGTTGGGTTGAATTAATCATGTTTTTGTTCATGACACATTACAATCACAGGTCTGTGACTGGCATTTCCTTGTTTCATGTGTTATTTAACAATTTGTTTTATCAAAATAATGCAGTGGGCTCTCATAAAGGAATACCATCCTAAGCCCAAAACATCAATTTGATGTTTACTTACATCAGTCTTTCTGCTCGTTAGTCTACAAATAACAATAATGGTCTTCATGATTAGAGAATAATAAAACTAGTTACATGGTTTTCATTCTATAGAGACAAATAAAGCCTCTTTTTAAAAACATGTTATCATTTTTCTAAGAAACAAAATTACTACAACTTGGAAAGGCCCATGTATGTATTCCAAAAACAATGAGTTTTTCTGAGAATATCTATCATGGAAAAAACCATGAAGCGGCATTCTCATAGCATAACATTTGTTCCTAATTGGTCCATGGTTTGCTGACTCTAAAATACAGAGACGTAAAAGCACACCTCGTGTCTCATATACAAGAGACATCAGTATCTGTGCTCTCACAGCACCAGACAAGAACACTGAAGAATATTTACATCTGTCTAGAGTCATTGCCCTCAGGAAGAACAGACTATGTTTCTTATTTTATTTGTTTAATAAAAGTCCATTAAAAATTAGATTAATACTTTCATCCTTGGTCTCTGCTTGGTGTGAATTAAGTGGTTATTTAACCAATTATTTACATGACTAAAGATGTTTCATGTTCTTAATAAAACAGTTAGCAACTCACCACCAAAACAGAACAAAATCTTTGACGCTTGCATACAAACGACCGTATGCCCCTTACCAGAAGGTATAAGCCTTGAATATAAATTCATTGGGAGTCTCAGATAAGTTTTAATAATAATCCATGTTTCATTATATTCATTGATAATAAGTACATGACTTACGCTTTTTGTTTTACCCATTGATAAATTTTTTATTCATGGACTGATTTTATAACAAAAATACAATCCGTCCCCAAGAACCACAAAGCCCAAGGACAAGGCACCATAGGCTCACTTCCCAAAAGAGGAATAATTACGTGTCTCTTTGTAATGGACCTCAGAGTTGCATGTGGGTTTAATCAAAAATCCTGTTTCAGATACCCCATGGTACACATCATTGGTCCAAGCACGTTTTTCTTCCTTTATATCTTCATCATTTATTATTCATTGGTTTATGAATAATATAACCACAAAATTCTAGGAATAAGATATCCCCATTAGTGGCTTTCTCCCTAATGACTAGGTCTCCTTTTACAATGGACCTCCCTTGGAGAACATGGATGATTAATTAACATCTATGCTTCATACCAAATCCTCATTCACCATTACTTCTTCTGTAGTCTTCTTTTATTCAGTTTGCCCATGTTTTAAAGATAGTGCAAGGAAAAGTGATAAAACCACTATCTTCCAACACTGACAATGTCTTCCATATTCTCTCAGGCTGCCGCACAAGGAGTTATCAGCCAGGATCATACCAATATGGAAAAGATTAAATCATTTGTGGTAGAAAATAAGATACAATGTTAAATAGTTGTGAATATAAATGGTCCACTATATTTTTTAACACTTCAGTTGTGCCAAATTATATTAAACATATTTTCAGAACACATTTCCATCACTGGTCCATTCCTGGTGATTTTAATTGCTGTTATAGACATTGATTCCTTTGAAATACCACTGAACACTCTTGAGCAAAGCATCCAAACCAAGGACATGAACTTGAGGTGTTACTTACATTAGTATCTATATTCTTTACCCCATGGATCTAACTGCCAAGATTTTGTTTCTTAGAAAATGAATTTCATCTATCCTGTGGTTGTTATGTGGAAGTAAAGTAGATTTATCCTGGAAGAAGAAGAAATAAAAGGCATCTTTATAGGAAAAGAAGTGAGATTGTCTCTACTTGCTGATGATATGATTCTATATACAGAAAATCCAAACTACCTTACAAAAAAACAGTTAGAATTGATAAATGACTTCAGCAAAATTGCAGGATGCAAGATCATCAAAAAAATTCAGTAATGACTTTGTATGATAATAGGTCATTAACTTAAAAGGAAATGAAGAAAATAAGCCCAGTTACAATAGCACCAAAAATACTGTCTAAATTTAACCAAGATGGTAAAAGACCTGTATACTGAAAACTATAAAACACTAGTCGAAATCAACTGAAGAAAACACAGATAAATGGAAAGATATCTTGTGATTATGGGTTTAAAGAATTAAGACTGTTAAAATGTCTATACTACCTAAATCCATCTACATCTTCAATTCAATTCCTATTAAAATTCCAATGTCATTTTTCATAGAAAGATGGGGAAAAATCCTTAAATCCATATAGAACCACAAATGATACTGAATAGCCACACACACACACACACACACACACACACACAAATATTGAGCAAAAGAACAAAGCTCAAGGCATTCCAATCCTTGACTTCTCAATATATTATAAAGTGATTATAATCTAAACAGCATAATACTGGCCTAAAAACAGACACATCAGCCAATGGAGCAGAATTAAAAGTTCTTTTAAAAACTCATACATTTACAACGAGTTGATTTGGGACAACGGTGCCAAGAGCAAACAATGGGAAAAGGACCGTATCGTCAATAAATGGTGTCGGGTTATCAACATGCAGAATGAAATGAGATCCTTATCTCACCGCATATACAAAAATCAACTCAAAATGGATGAAAAATTTCAACATAAAACCTGAAACTGTAAAACTCCTAGAGGGAAAGCTCCACAACATTGGTCTAGACAATGATTTTTTAATATGATCCCAAAAACACAGAGAACAAAAGTAAAAATAATAGACAAATGGAATGTCATCAAATTAAAAACCTTCTGCACAGCAAAGGAAACAATTAACGAAATGAAGAGACCACTTCCAGATCAGGAAAAAAGAATTTGTAGACCACACATCTGATAGGAGTTAATACGCAAAATATGTAAGGAACACAAACAAGTCAATAGCAAGAAAACCCAATTTAAAAATAGACACAGAATTTGGATAAATATTTTCCCAAAGAAGACATACTAATGGCCAACAGATATATTAAAACAATTCTCTATCACTCTAATCACTAGGGAAACACAAATTAAAACCACAATGAGATATCATCTCACATCTTCTAGAATAGCTTTCATCAAAAAGATGAAAGGTAACAAATGATGCCAAGGATGCAGAGAAAAGGGAACTCTTCTACATTGTGGGTAGGAATGTAATTTAGTATAGCCATTGTGGTAAAAGTTATGGAGGTTCCTCAAAAAATGATAAAAATAGAACTACCATATGATCCAGCGATCCTACCCAAAGAAATTGACATCAAGATGTCAAGGGGATATCTGCACTCCTATGTTATTGCACCATTATTCACAGTCTCCAAGATAAGGAACAAAGTAAGGTCCAGCAAGGGATGAATGAATAAAGAAAATGTGGAATATACACATAATGGAATACTATTCATCCTTTTAAAAGAAGAAAATTCTGTCATTTGTGACTGTGTAGATGAACCTGGAGGATATAATGCTGAGTGAAATAGCCAGGCACACAAAGACAAATACCACATATTCTCTGAGTTGAACTCATAGAAGAAGTGATTAGGATGATGGTTAACAGAGGATGCAGTGGGAATAAGAGAGAGAATGCGGAGTTGTTGATCAAAAAGTACAGTCTCAGGTAGACAGGAGGAATAAGTTTGACATCTACTACAAAGCAGGGTGACTATGGTCAATGATACTGTATTGTGTACTTCAAAATAACTAAGAGTGAATTTCAGATGTCTCACAATAAAATGATAGGTAAACAACAAAAATGATGGATATGTTAATTAGGTTGATTTAATCATTTCACATTGTACATATATATCAAAACATACCATTGTGCCCCATAGATATATAAAATTATATTTTTCCATTTAAAATAATATTGATATTAACTTTCAAAAAGAAAAGAAGATCTAAAATTATTAACATAAGCCTCTACCTTAGAAAAAAAGAGCAAATTAAGTCCAAAGTAAGCAGAAGGAGGAAATAACAAAAACTAGAGCAGAAATCAATGAGACTGAAAACAGGAAATCAATAAAGAACAATCAACAACAACCAGCAAAATGGGTTCTTTGCAAAGTTCAACAAAATCAAAAAGCCTCTAGACAGCTAACTAAGAAAAAAGGAAAAGTCACAAATTGCTAATATCGGAAAGAAGGAACATCGCTACAGACCCCATGGACATTAAAAGGAATAATATAAGCAACTCTATGCCCACAAATTTGATGACATTAAAGAAATGTACCAATTCCTTGAAAGACACAATCTGCCAAAACTTGTATAGGAAGAAAAATGATTTGAATAGTCCTATATCTATTAAAAGAAATTTAATCAATAATTACCATTCCAAAACAGAAAACACCAGGCACAGATGGGTTTACTGGTTAATTCTTCCAAATGCTTAGGAAGAAATTATATCAATTCTGTACTCTCTTTCAGAAGATAGAACTACTTCCTACCTCATTCCCAAAGGCCAGTGTTACCCTAATATCAAAACCATTAAAAAAAATTCAAAGAAGAAAAAAACTATAGGCCAATATTTCTCATGAGCATATATGTTAAAATTCTCAAAAAAATACTAACACCACAACCAGGTAGAATTTGTAACATATATGCAAGCTTGGCTCAACATTTCAAAATCAAATAATTTAATCTATTACATCAATGAAGGAAAAAAAACCACATGATAATATCAATAAATATAAAAAAGCATTTGACAAAAATTCAACACTCATTGCTGATTAAAAAATAAGGCCGGGTGCAGTGGCTCACACCTGTAATCTCAGCACTTTGTGAGATCAAGGTGGGTGGATCACTTGAGGCCAGGAGTTTGAGACCAGTCTGGCCAACATGGCTAAACCCTATCTCTACTAAAAATACAAAAATGAGTTGGGCATGGTGGCACATGCCTGTAATCCCAGATATTCAAAAGGCTTAGGCAGGGGAATCGTTTGAACCCAGGCAGTGGAGGTTGCAGTGAGCTGAGATCACACCACTGCACTCTAGCCTGGGTGACAGAGTAAGACTCTGTCTCAAAATATAAAAAATAAAATAAATAAAATAAACCCTCAGTAAGCTAGGAATCATGAAAAATTTCCTTAATAAAAAAAAATATACAAAAAATCTACAACTAACATTGTATTTAATGGTAAGAAACTCAAATTCTTCCCATTAAGATCAAGAACAAGACAAAGATGTTCTCTCACTACTGCCTTTGAATGTCATACTGGAAGTTCTGGCTGATGGAATAAGACAAGAAAAGGAAATTAAAAGTATACTGACAGAGAAAGAAGAAATAAAACTGTCTTTGCAGGTAACATGATCATCTATGTAGAAAATAAAATCTAGGAAAGAACTAACAACAATAAAAAACTTCACGGGACTAATAAGTGATTACAGTAAGGTTGCAGGATACAAGGCTAATATACAAAAGTCAATGCTTTCCAATATGCCAGTAACGAACAAGTGAAATTTTAAACTAAAAACATAATACTATTTGCATGAGTACAACCAAAAATATAAAATAGGTATAATTGTAATAAATAAAACGTGTAAATATTCTATTACATATTATTATATATTGTTATATATTACTATATAATAGGAACACAAAATAGAATATGATAAAATAAAGGTATGAATCGAGCAAAACATGTACAATATCTACATGAAGAAACCTACAAAACTCTGATGAATATAATCAAAGAAGAATTAAACAAATGGAGAGATATCATTAAGATGTCATTTCTTCCCAGTTTGATTCAATGTAATCCCAATAAAAAACCCCGGCAAGTTATTTTGTGGATTTTTACAAAACTCTCCTAAAGTTTATATGAAGAGGCAAAAGACCTAGAATAGCCAACACAATATTGAAGGGAAGAACAACGTTGGAGGACTGGCATTACCCATATTCAAAACTTACTACAAAGCTACAGTAATAGAGAGTGTGGTATTGGCAAAAGGACAGAAAAATAGATCAATGGAACAGCATAGATAGCCCATAAATAGACTCGCATAAATATTATCAACTGATCTTTGAACTTTAAAAATTTGTGCTCCATAAAGAAACTGTCAAGAAAATGAAAAGGCAAGCAACAAATTAGGAGACAATATTTGCAAAAGATATACCAGATAAAGAACTATTATACAAAATATACAAAGTACTCCTAAAACTCAACAATAAACTGGGCACAGTGACTCACGCCTGTAATTCCAGCACTTTGGGAGGCCGAGGCAGGTGGATCACAAAGGCAAGAGATGGAGACATCCTGGTCAACATGGTGAGACCCCATCTCTACTAAAAATACAAAAATTGGCTGGGTGTGCTGGCGAGCACCTTAGTCCCAGCTACTCGGGAGGCTGAGGCATGAGAATCGCTTGAAACCCGGGAGGCAGAAGTTGCAGTGAGTTGAGATGGCACCACTGCACTCCAGCGTGGTGACAGCAACAATAAAAATCATGACATTTCTAAGATAAACAAAGTTTACAGATTCTCTCTTTTTACAATGAATGCAAACAGCAAACACAAGGATTAACACCCTGCTTCTTAGCAATCTTACACTCACCACTGATCCATTCTCACTCCTTTACATTTAATTTATCCAGATTTTATTTTAATTTATTTTATTTTTATTTTTATTTTTTTTGATACAGAGTCTTGCTCTGTTGCCCAGGCTGGAGTACAGCAGCACAATCTCAGCTCACTACAATCTCTGCCTCCCAGATTCAAGCGATTTTCCTGACCCATGCCCGGCTAATTTTTGTACTTTTAGTAGAGACAGGGTTTCACCATGTTGGCCAGGCTGGTCTCAAACTCCTGACCTCAGGTGAGCCACCCACCTTGGCCTCCCAAAGTGCTGGGATTACAGGCGTGAGCCACCACACCTGGCCTAATTTGTCCATATTTTAAATGTGGCACAATAAATGACCATGAACACACCATCTTACCCCACAATAGGAACACTGACAATATAAACCATTTTCTTATGTGCCGTCCTTAAAGATTCAAGAGATTAGGTCACTTAAGGAAATACAAATTAGCTGAGTGCAAAAATAAAATGGAATAGTCCTCATCTCTAAACGTCATTTAAATACCCTCTAACGTCTTTTCTTTAATGCTTTCAGTTGTGTCGAATGGAAAGAATATAATTTTGTTTTTGTTTACAAAACATTTCTATAACTGGGCAATGCACAGGGCTTTTTTACTTTATTTAAATATGTGCCCATTTATTTCTCTAAAATAATCAAAAACAAGAACAATCCCCCACAAATCAAGAATATAAAAATTAACTTAAATCCATTCCTACACTTACCCACAAAGAAGCCATAACTTTCACCACTGAAAAATAATTAAATCAGATACGGTGCATCTGTTGCGTAAACTAAGAGCAGGTTTAAGAAAGAATAGCCTACATGCATTTAAATCATTCAGGGGACATCTGTAGGACTCTCCTAGATTAATCATAAACTCTCATTCATACCACATTTTAATCAGTGGCCCAAAATGGCCTGGAATATTATTTACTGATTTATCTGGCACCCAAAACAAGAATAAAAGTTACTACAAGTATCCATCTATGTGTTTTCTACCCACATGGTAAAAATCTAGAACCTTTTCCCCAATAATGGATGTCATTTATACAGTATGGAATTAGGTAAATTTAATCACTTTTTATGGCAAATTTTTACCGTAGTCCATGGTAGACTCTCCTTTATGTATTTCTTTATTCATTTGTTGTTTTACTTATTCATTTATTAAGTATTCATGAACGATTATTTGTTTTTTCATAGAAAACACAATATGATCAACCCAACAACAACCCAGAACTGTAATACAATTAAATGCAACCATACACATGAACCTGATGCCATGTGGAAAATGCCTAGTTTTAGATCTTTCGTTTTTCTTTATCTTAGTATCAGTAAGATACAACAGGATAAATAATTCGCACTTTTTTTAACACACGCCCCTCTTCAGTCCATGTTGTACCTCAGTGGTTCTCAACTAAGGACAATGTTGCCCCCCACAGATGAAATTTGCCAAAGTCTAGAGAAATGTTTGATTGTCACACTGGGAGGAGGGTCAACATTGGCATCTACTGAGTAGAAGCCAATGAAGTTACTTCACATCCTACAGTATAAAAGACAACCCTGTACCATAGAGAATTATCCAAAATGTCAATAGAGCCAAAGTCAAGAAACACTGTTTTGCCTTCCTCAAATAATTGAATACATTCCCTCATGGGCATATATTCACTCATGAGATCATCAATATCTGTTAACATACAGACTGTATCAGAAATCTGAATGGCATGAACAGCTGTCCATTTGCTCATTACTCCCAGACTAGATCATATTTTCTTTTGCTCAATAAGAAACAGCACCACCTAAATAATGCAGAACAAACATCGATTTCTAGGTACTTATCACTATATATATTCCTTACCCAAACAGGTATCAGATTTAATCAATGTATGTTGAAACCGAGTGCTTCAGAAGTGTATTAATAATAAATACGTTATACATTTTCATAATTAGGCCACGTATGGCTCTACTTGTCTTTCCTTATTTACATATTTGTTTCATGATTCATTTATTGATTCTCTTCTAGTAATACAATCCATACCTATGAACCTCAACAGCTTAAGAACAAAATCCCAAATAATTCTAACTTCTACTATAATATCATTTACCATATATGTATTAGCCAAGTCTCTTCTTGTAATGGACCTCAGAGTTATGGGGTTTAATCAAAATCATTGACTCAGACACCCCAGAATACTCATCACTGGTCTAGTCCTAGCATTCCCTTTTTATTCATTCATTCATACCTTTGTTTGCTTCACTCATTGAGTCACTAATAATAAAGCCAATAGACACAAATCAAAAAACTCTTAAGAACAAGATCCTTGAATATTGTTGAGATCTATAAGCTTATTTTCCATAGAAGTGATACTACATTTTTGAGAATGAAGCTCAGCATTATACAAATAATTAAGTACACTTCCTTGCTTCATACCAATCTCATGTTAATATTTCATCCATACTTTCTTTAATTTGTTCATATTTAAAGATAGTACGTGAGGTAGCCAGCCTCCAAAATGCCTCCCAAGGCCCATGCCTCCCGGTATGCATAGCCTTGTGTAGCTTCTTTCCATATTAAATCATGATCACCTGTATTACCAATAGAATACTGTGAAAATGATGGTGTATGACTTCAGAGCTAGATTATAAAATACATTGAGGGTTCCACCTTTCTCTGTCTTAGATTGATTACACTAGGGGATGTCAGCTGCCATGTTGTGAGGATACTCACGCAGTCCTAAGGAAGAGTTCATTTGTGAAGAAACTGTGGCTTCCCACAATCGGCACCAACTTTCCAGCCATGTAAGTGAAGCAGACCCTCTAGCACAGTCAAGCTTTCAGGTAACTGCAACTCCACCTGACATCTTTCCTGAAACTTCACAAGAGACCCTAAGCCAAAACTGCCCCCAGTAAGCCTCTCCTGGACTCCTGCCACATAGAAACCGTGAGAAATAACAAATGATTATTCTTGTTTTAAGCCGTTAAATTGTTCAGCAATTCATTACACAGCAAAAGATAATAACAGAATAGAATAACAACTGTGAACCCCCATCTTAACTCACAGTGAGGACACTGAAACTATCTTCCTCTTCCTATCTGCCTAGAGGAGTGAAGAGCCTTGATCTTTTGCATTAAAGAAAATGTGTGTAAACCAACCATGGCACAAAACAAAATACAAAGTTAATAAAAGCCCTCCATCATTTGTAATGGACTTAAGTTGGGCTGAATTAGACTAATCATAAACTTCGGTTCATCTCCATTATTGGTTCTTCCATGGTTTGCTTTATATATATATATATATATATATATATTTACCCATTTATTCTTCTAATATAATTTAGTGATGAACAAGCCACCAAAACCCAGGACATGAATTTTGACTATTATCTACAACAGTCTCTGACGTCCTTACCCACAGAGGTGAAACACCAGTATCTCTATTGGTATTGAATAATTAGCTGTAGCATGTTCATTGTGCAAAGGAAAATATACATTTTAGAAAGAATCGAACAGCAAAGACTTAACTTCTTTTAATGGACTTGAGTCATGAGGGATTAGATTAATAATAAACCTTGGTTCCTTACACATTCTCATTATTGACTCAAGAATAACCATACCTTTTATGTATGGATTTACTTACTCTTTAATTCTTAACATAATGAACCCTTAAATCCATCCAATGCAGGAGTAATAAATGTAACCATTACCACTATCCATCTGTATACTCCCTAACCACATAAACACCCAAATCTCATTAATCTTTCTTAAGGGACCATATTTGAGCATTGCTGAGAGGGTGCCAAGAAACAGTGCTTCCAAGATTTACCTTAATTTAAGCATTTACTGACTCACCTATGTTCTTTCTTTTATTTAATTATCCCCAAAACAACTTGATCATTTGCTCATTTTTTTAAAAAAAAGAATAAAATCAAACAATAATCCAAAAATAAAATACCATTTCATGCAACTGCTGACATGCACTTTGTCCAAGGCGGGATCCATGCAAATTTCTTTTTTTTTAATGTGTAAAAGTAGGTTGTTATCTTTGTTTGATGACACACTGGCCAATCTTCCATATTTTTTTAAATAATTGAAACACAAACTCATTTATTCACTCACTTTTTATAATACATCAAAATGAATAAAAGCCATGACACTGGACAAGAACGCTGACTAGTATCTGTTTGTATGTTCACTGTCCAAAGATATAAATGGCTACATCATTTTTGTTTTCTTAAATAATATTCGGCGAACAGAATTACATTAATAACACCTATGATCATATTCTCAATATTAGTCCACACCTGGCCTTCTTTCAATTAGGCAATTATAATAATGCCTCTGATCATATTCTCAGTATTAGTCCACACCTGGCCTTCTTTCAATTAGCCAATTATTGGAACAATTACTATTCATGTAAATGATTTGTTTCTTTTCTAAATAAAACTGACAACCAGCTACCCAACATCAATCCAAAATTACAACAGGGACTGTCATGAAATTAGATATGTCTTTTATGAAAAATAGTAAGGTAGACTTAGTCTACGTTATAAAACTCAGTGCTTCAGAAAATAACAATAATTAATAATAATCCTTGTTTCATTACAGACTTGCATAATTAGCCATTATTAATTTCTACATCTTTATTTATTCTTGCATTGGTTCACTTTTCATACAATTCACAGGCATGAAGAATTGAGAACACACTTTATGTATTGTTTATTTCTATATTCATTGATTCACTAATAATATTATAATCAATCCTCATGAGTCAAAAAGCACAAGAACAACATCTGGAATACTAATAGTTGTCCATATGTCCGCTGACCACAGAGCTGATAGATAGATAGATAGATACACACACACACATATATATATGTGTGAGTATATGTATATATACATGTATACAGATACATATTTATATGCACTTTTTGCACCTATAAATTAATCAACATCCTTGTTTCATGTCAGCTCCATGCTACTCACTGGCCCACACTTGGCCCTTTCAGGTGCCAAAGATGGTGTAATAAATCACCAAGGAATCATAATCTTACTGCACATCTGGAACACTGACAATATTGTCCATCTTCCTATGTGCTCCTCCTTCAAGGACTTAATAGCCTAAATCTTTATCTATGGAGAGGTACTTAAATGAATCACAACACAAAAATAAAGCAGAATTTGAATCATCTCTGAAAACGAATGAAACACCCTGTATCTTTTTCATTGAATTTTACTAGTACTGAATCATATTAATCATAAATCCCAATTCTGAACATATTCTCATCACTGGTCCATGTTGGTATTATCTCGTTTTATTTATGAATATATCCGGTTAGTCAGGCAACACCCATAAACCAACTTCCCAATCCAAGAAAGGTAAATGGTAGCTGTTACTTACATTAATATCTTCTGTCCTTACTCACAGAGGTAAAAGCCAAGATCTTTAGCATTAGAGAATGATTAAATCAGTTCTTCACCATGATGTGCTCATTTGGTCAAGTAAAACATACACTCTCAAAAGAAAGAAAGACCCTACAGTTAGATATTTTTAATGAAAATTTGTTTTGCAGTATTAGATTAATCTTAAACTTGGGTTACCTCACCATTGCCCAAAAGTGGTACTCCTTATTTATTGACTTGTGTAGTTTTGGCTTTTAAATAATAGAGTGAATGTCAACATGAGAATAAGAGCTACATCTATCACACAAATACCTGTCCACATACTCCCTATCCATAAATTTACCAGATAGGTGACCACTTGTAGTGGATCTCACTTGTGTAAAATTAGATAAATGTAAACCTTTGTTTTATGGCATATTCTCACCAATGATGCAGAACCTTTCTGATTTACTTGGCTAGTGATTCACTTATTAATTCATGTATATAATTAAGCATGGAATAAATTATGTATCTGTTTTTCTAAAGAATTACTCCATGGAAATTTCAATGTGTGCTTTACCCAAAGGAGAGGCAACCTGGAGCCCTATGTATCTGGACAGCATTAGAGTATAACCGGAGCCATCATTATCTTTGGTTCATAACACGTGTTCTTCATTGGCCCATGCTTGGCTTTCTCTTAAATAATTGATCTAGACATAAATAACCTCCTTTATTCGCTTAGAACAACATCTCAATAACAACAGACTCCAAGACAAAGGATAAGAACTGTTAATATCTGCCTACATGTTCATAGACCATAACTACAGCCAACAAAATCCTCTTTTTATTTTCTTAAAAATAAAACTGATAAATAATGTTGGATTAATTATAACCCTGGTCATCTGACACATTCTCAATATTGGTTCATGTTTGGCCCTCTCTCAATAAAATATATAGTAAACCCACCAGTAGCCCAGAACTGGAATGCTCTATGATCTGTCTATGAACTTAACTCAAGTTAACCCAAGTTAACCCAAGACAGAAGCACCTAGATCCCACTTCCTCTATATGGACATCAGTAGGGTAGAGCGGGATTCGTCATTAGCTTTATTCCACATCACATGCTCCACACTGTCCAGAGTTGGCCCTTGAGATATAATCATATTCATTCAACTTAAAAAACAATATATAATTACCAGAGATCCTGGGCTCTACATGTGAACACAAAACAAGACAAAACAACCCACATGCTCATTACCCATAGAAATAACTGACTCTATCCCTTGCCATTTTTTGTTGTTTTTTATAAAACTAAATGAACACAATTAGATCAGTCGTAACTGGTGTCACGTAACACGTCCTCAAATTGGCACATGCTTGCTCCTTATCTATTACAGTCATGTAATCTTTTGTTTTTGTAAATATTTTCCCTTCTTAATAAGCTGACAACCAGCAACCTCTTACGAATCCAGATGCCAAAACGAACACTTAGATGCATCTGCCTATGTGTTTCTATGTGTCCGGAGCTCCTGTGTACTCCAAATGACAGCTTTTGCCTGTGTATTATATTGAAATTAAATATTATACAAATATATTACTAATAATACTTGTTCCATGACATGCTAATATGACAATCTTTATCTTCACTTACACATTTCTTTATTATTGCATTCATTGATTCAATTACAATCCCTACCTAGGAACCATTAAAGCCAAAGAACCTGAACTTCTGCTCTGAACTTCATTCCCTTAGAGAGAATAACTAGGTCTCTTTTTGATGGACTTTAGAGTTTAGGATTTAATCAGAATGAGTGACTTATATGCCCCAGAACTATTCATCACTGATCCAAACTTGACACTCATTTATGGTTTCACCAACAAAATAATTTAATATCTATGAATCACAAACACCCAAGAACAAGACCTTTAACTGCTATTCCAGGCTCATTTCCCACAGAGCTGGTAGATAAGATCTCTTTTTAATTGGGCCTCAGATTGCACCTATAGATTAATCAATAACCTTGCCTCCTCCCCATCCCGTGTCTGTCACTGCTCTTTGCTCACTCATCTTTCACTTAATTTCCTCGTCACTTAAAGGCAGTACAGTGAACAGCCTATCATCTCACTCCACGACCAGAACACTGGCAATTTGTCCCACATTTGTAGGTGCTCCCTCCCCAACAATTTAAAAGCCTAGATCTTTATCAACAGAGGAATCTTCTTAAAATATGGTGCACAATAGAGTAGAATATTAAGCAACTGTGAAAATGAATACAACCACCTCTGATTTTGTTTGTAAGGGATTTCAGTTGTACTAAAACGAACTCATCTTAACCCATGGTCATTACATATTCCCAATATTGGTCCATGCATGGCATTCTTTCATTAGTTTTGATTTTATTACTGTATTTTTTAATTGACAGCTCAAATTGTGTGTATTTATCATGTATGACATGACGCTTTGAAGTATATACATTGTCGGATGGCTAGCTAATTAATATACCCATTACCTCTCATAGTTGTCATTTTTGTGGTGAGAACACTTCACATCCACTCTCTCAGCATTTTTTTTTTTGTTTTTTGAGATGGAGTCTCACGCTGTCACCCAGGCTGAAGCGGAGTGGTGAGATCTCCGCTCACTGCAACCTCTGCCTCCTGGGTTCAAGCAATCCTCCTGTCTCAGCCTCCCGAGTAGCTGGAATTACAGGTGTCCACCACCACACCTGGCTAATTTTTTGTATTTTTAGTAGAGATGGGTTATCACTATGTTGGCCAGGCTGGTCTTGAATGCCTGACCTCATGATCCACCGGCCTCAGCTTCCCAAAGTGCTGGGATTATAGGCGTGAGCCACCGTGCCAGGCCAGCATGTTTAATTCTATTTATGTTTGTGGTAGCTATTCATTCCTTTGAATTAATTCTGTGGACAACATGAACAACCCCCTTCAAAGCAAGAACAAGAACTCTGTTACTTACATGTGCCTCTCTGTTCCTTATCCACCTACGTGTCAGCCAACATCTGAATGACATATTCAATATGCCAGATCTGACTTTACTCCACATATTCAATATGCCAGATCTGACTTATTCGTATAACGAATAAGTCAGATCTGGCATATTGAATATGTGGAGTAAAAACCAGATTTTAGAAAAGTCAAGAAGCAGCACAGATTTAGATTTTTTTTTAAGGGACCTAAGTCCTATTGTACCAAATTTTTAAAAAACTGCAGTTTTTGTCAAATTCCCACCATTAGCACAAGAATGCCACTGAGCTTATTTATTGTCTTTGTTAATTACTAATTTAGGCAATATAGTGAAAACTCCTGAACCTACACCCTAAGAAAATAATAAAAACTATGCGTATTCCAAATTCTGTCACTTAAGCCCCACCCACCCAGGTAAGAACCAAGGTGATCTTTTTTATTGATCTTTCTTGATTAGAATTAATTTATGTTCCCATTTCTTAACACATTTCACCAATGGTCTGTGTTTGATCTTAATTTATGAATCTATTCATTTATTTATTTATTTTATATTCACTTATGGAACAATTTATTAGTATTTTTATTTTCTTCAAAGAAAATGCAAAATGGCCTAAAATATTATTACAAGTAACTGACTCTATGCTGTTTATCCACAGTGAGCAGAACCCCATTACCCTTTTATTTATTTGGACATTTTAAATGATAAATTAACCTTATTCATCTATGTTTGCCTTCATTTAAATAATCCCTTTCATACAATCAGTAGGACTGCTATACTCTAACAACAACCAAGCTAAGAATCAAATCAAGAACTTTTGATTCTTATATAGCAACTGCAACAACAACAACAGAAATACTTAGGAATATACCTAACCAAAGAGGTGGAAAGATCTCTACAAGGAAAACTACAAAACACTGCTGAAAGAAATCATAGATGACACAAGCAAATGGAAACATATCCCATGTTCATGGATGGGTAGAGTCAATATTGTGAAAATGACCATAATGCCAAAAACAATCTACAGATTCAATGCAATTCCCACCCAAATACCATCATCATTCTTCACAGAACTAGAAAAAACAATCCTAAAATTCCTATGAAACCAAAAAAGAGGCCACACAGTCAAAGAAATAGTAAGCATAAAGAACAAATCTGGAGGCACTACATTGCCCAACTTCAAACTACACTACAAGGCTATAGTCACCAAAACAGCATGATACTCATAAAAATAGGCACATAGACCAATGGAAAAGAATAGAGAACCCAGAAATAAAGCCAAATATTTACAGCCAACTGATATTCAACAAAGCAAACAGAAACATAAAGTGGGGAAAGAACAGCCTATTCAACAAATGCTGCTGGGATAATTGGCAAGCCACATGTAGAAAAATAAAACTGAATTGTCATCTCTCACACCATAAACAAAAGTCAACTCAAAATGGATCAAAGACTTAAAATCTAAGACCAGAAACCATAAAAACTCTACAATATAACATTGGAAAAACTCTCTAGATATTGGCTCAGGCAAAAAGTTTATGACCAAGAATTCAAAAACAAATGCAACAAAAACAAAAATAAATAGATGGGACCTAATGAAACTAAAAAGCTTTTGCACAGCAAAAAACTAATCAGCAAGGTAAACAGACACCCCTCAGAGTAGGAGAAAATATTTGCAAACTATGATCTGACAAAGGACTAATATTCAGAATCTACAAAGAACCCAAACAAATCAGCAAAAAATCAAAAGTAATCTATCAAAAAGTGGGCAAAGGACTTGAATAGACAATTCCCCAAAAAAGATATACAAATGGCCAGCAAACATGAAAAAATGCTAATTATCAGAGAAATGCAAATTAAAACCACAATGGGATGCCACCTTACTGCTGCAAAAATGGCCATAATTAAAAAATAAAAAATTAGCCAACGTTGGCATGGATGTGGTGAAAAGGAAACACTTCTACACTGCTGGTGGGAATGTAAAGTAGTACAACCACTATGGAAAATAGTATGAAGATTCCTTAAAGAGTTAAAAGTAAAACTACCATTTAACCCAGGAATCCCACTACTGGGTATCTACCCAGAGGAAAAGAAGTCATTATATGAAAAAGACACTGGCACATGCATGTTTATAGCAGCACAATTCACAATTGCAAGGATATGAAACCAGCCTACATGCCCATCAACCCACAAGTGGATAAGGAAAATGTGTTGTATATATATACATACTGCAGAATATTACTCTGCCATGAAAAGGAACAAAATGATGGCATTCACAGCAACCCAGATGGAGCTGAAGACCATTCTTCTAAGTGAATTAACTTGGGAATAAAAGCAAACATCATGTGTTCTTACTTATAAGTGGGAGCTAAGCTATGAGGATGCCTAGGCATAATAATGACATAATGAACTTTGGGGACTTGGGGGGAAGGTTGGTAGGGGGTGAGGAATAAAAGACTATATATTGGGTACGGTGTACACTGCCCAGGTAACAGGTGCACCACAATCTTCGAAATCACCGCTAAAGAACTTACCCATGTAATCAAAAACCACCTGTTCCCCCAAAACTATTGAAATAAAAATAGAAAATTTAAAAAAATTGCAGTGATTAAATATATAGTACAATAATTGTTAGCTGTATTACTAACATTTTTATTATTTTATTATCATACTCATCATTTTGTCATTGCTATGATGGAAGGGTTGTTGATGCTATAGATAAGAAAAAAGTATTCTGTCAAGAAAAAATAAATAGATAATCCCTTCCTTCATATACTCAGAATAATAGCATCAAAAATTGTGAACCTGCATACTCTGAATAAGAGCTCTAAATAACACTAACATCTGCCCATAAGCTCAACGGATGGCCCCTGTTTGATCTTTCAGGTAGGTGGTTTTGTAAGCAATTAATTATGTTTCCTTTTTTTCCCTTTTCATATTAAAATACAGAACAAAATTAACAGCTGCCAACCTAGAAACATACATCTGCCCATACATTCCTAGCCAATGTGGTAACAGCCTTGAACTATTTGCTTACTAGAACTCAGCTTCTCAGAAATATTTAATAATAATATATATCTCATAACATTCTCTCATAATTGGTGCATATCCAGCCCTCTTTAGCTGGATTCATTGGTATGTGTCTCTATTTACTCACGCACTGATTTACTACTAATAATAGGATTCATATCAGATCTGCAAAATCCCAAGCACGAGATGCTTACATTCCTCACTGCAGCTAAAAGCTCATGTCCCACTGAGGCAGTAAATTAGATTTGTTTTTCTAATGAACCTCAGAGTCATATAATTTAATCAAAATCCTTGATTCAAGCACCCTAGAGTACTTATCAATGGTTTAGTTTTGAGACTTTTATTTATTTATACATTTGCTTATTGATTTAATTCATTAATTGACTAAAAATCACTTTATCAATATTCATGAATCACAACAAATAAAAAATAAGATATATGAATATTATAACTGATATATGTAGGCTAATTTCTCTAAGAGCTAATCCACTGAATCTCCTTCTACAGTGGAGCTCACTGTTGCACACATGGAGCAACCGACATCCTTACGCAGCCCCATACTCAACGTCAGCCCCACACTCAACGTCAGCCCCATACTCAGTGTGGTCCATGTAGGCTCCTCTCTCTTTAGCCTTTCCTCAACTTTGTCAAATTTTAAATATTTAACAAAGAACACAAAGGAACCTCTTGTTTTACTTCACTGACAATACTTTTTTCCCTTCCTTGTGTTTTCTCTGTCAATAGCTTAGAAACCTAAATCTTTATCAATGGCATAATGTGTAAATTAACAGTGGTGAAAAATGAAATATTAAACAAATGTAAACTGAATGAAGTACCCTCTTCACTCTGTTTTTTAATGGAACTCACTTGTTCAGAACTATACTGATCTTAAATTTTGTTTCAGGGTACATTTTCACCAATGTTCATTCTTTTTTAAGTTTTATTTTTTAAATAAAATAAAATTTTGTTCAATTGACAAATCATTCTTGACCCTCTTTATGTATTCATATATTTGCTTATTTACTAGTTAGTAATAGATTAATTTAATCTTATATCCATCTTTTGAAAAAAATTAACAAGGATAAATCTGCAAGCATCCAAAACTTAATATAACATGAACCCATCTGTGAACATTAAGCACTTAGGAGCCTAGATATTATATCTTTTATATGGACATCAGCAGTATAGAAATGACTTTATCCTAATACTTCATAATTTATATCCATCACTGGTCTGCCATTTGTTCTCTTTTAACTAATTATGACATAAACTTATTCATTAATTCCCTTACAATCCATAGCTGAGAATCCAAAGAAACTGTTAAAAACTCTGAATAAAACTAACATCACACCATTGCACTCCAGCCTAAGCAACAAGAGTGAAACTCCATCTCAAAAAAAAAAAAGGAAACAGAAAGAAAAAATCTGAAAAGGCCTCGCAAAACAAAGATGACTAACTACAGATCACTGATAGAACAATAATGAGAGCGTTTGAAATATTGCATGAATTACCAAAATGTGACACAAAGACACAAAGTGAGCTCATGCTGTTGTAAAATACTTTGTTTTTTACACATTAAAAGTCTGTGGCAAAAAAAAAAAAAAACACTAACATCTGTCAATCTGCCCATTACCCAGAGAAAAGCAACTACATCTTCCTTCTCATTGTTGTTCAACGAACTCAATGACTGGAACTGGACTGACAGTAATTCTTAGCTCCTGACATATTCCCAACACTGGTCCTCTTCCATTTTCTTATTTATGTAAAAATCTTTCCCTTCTAAGTAAGAGCCACCATCCATCTCTGTGCTTGTGTGTATTTTATTGACTTCAATGCTTCAAAAACATAATAATCCATTGGTTCATGCTTGACTTTCTTTTTTTTATTCATTTACATATTTGTTTAATAAGTTTGTTTATACATTTGTTCAATATGTTTAGTGATTTACTGATCAATTCACTTATTAATACTAATGGAATCAATACCTTGAGCTATAAAAGGGTTAAGATCAAGAAGCTGTAGTTCCTAATCCCTAACTACACGCCCACCTGTAAAGGTGAGAGACTGGGTGTCTCTTACAGTGGATTTCAGTGGTGCCCTACGTCGACTAATCCTGCCCTCACTCAGGACCCACCATGCTTAACCCTCTTCCATTTGGTCAGCTACGTAATCAGATATTTGTTAATGTTCATCATTGTCTTTGAAACAAAAAAACTGGAGACTAGCAAGAGACCTCCAACAAAACAGAACAGCATCGATTACTATCACATGACCTTTTCATATCTTCCTTACCTTAGTGAACTAACCAGGCTTACCTGAAAGAATTAACCATTAAACCATAGCCATCATTTGTACGGGTTTTGGTGCTTAATAAAATCTATTTATAATAGGCCATACACAGTGGCTCATGCACTTTGGGAGGCCAAGGCGGGTGGATGGCTTGAGCCCAGGAGTTTGAGAGCAGCCTAGGCCAATATGATGAAACCTCGTCTCTACAAAAAATACAAAAAACAATAGCCAGGCATGGTGGCATGGGCCTATGGTCCCAGGTACTAGGGAGGCTGAGGCAGGAGCACTGCTTAAGCCTGGAGGTTGAAGCCGAGGTAAGTTGTGACTGCACCACTGTACCCCAGCTTCGGTGACACAGTAAGACTCTGTCTCAAAAAAAAAGAAAGGAAAATGATCCTTGTTCCAGTATACACTTTAATGCTTAGCATGTGCTGTTTCCATTTTTTTCTCACTTGTCATTGATTCATCATGGATTAGCCAATAATAATATAATCAATACCCATGGATTAGAAAAACACAAAACTGAATATTCCTCTCATTGGATTATAGCAGTGCTGAACAATAAAAAATATAATGCAAGCCACACAAATACTTATAAATTTTCTAGAAGCTACAGTTTTAAGAAGTAAAAAGAAAACGGTGAAAACAACTGTAATTGCACATTTTATTTAGCCAATATATAATATACTACCACTATAACATTTAATCAATATAAATTCTAGAAATATTTTACCTTTTTTATATTGAGGCTTCTAAACTCAATAGAATTTTCCATGTAGATCACATGTCAATTAGACTAGTCACATTCCAAGTGCACAGTAGCCCCTGTGGCTAGCAGTGATGAGAATAGACAGTGCATGTCTATAATCTAATTTCCCACAGAAATAATACACTATATATCATCCTATAATGGATCTAAGTATGACACATATGGATCAATGGTTCAATCAATGTTCTTGATACATAGCAATGCTGCAGTCATCACTTGCCCACACTTAGCCCTTTTTCTTCTAATTTGTCTATATTTCAAAGACGACACAATGAGTTACTATAAACCCACCATCTTCTTGCCCAATAGAATACTGATAATCACTTTCAATCTTCCTATGTGCTACCATCTTATGCAGTTGATGACATAGGTCTTTATCAATGGAGGACTGCTTAAATCGACAGTGGTGTAAAATGTATACAAGTATTAAATGTCCAGCAACACAAATAAAATAGCCTGACTGTGTTTTTAATGGAAGTGGCATTGAGCTGGATCATGAGCACTGATTCATGTAACATTCTTATCATTGGTCCATGCATTTTCTGTGATATTTTAACATGTGGAGCTTTTTATTTCTTCTAAATAATACAGTCAACATCCATGAACAAATCATCCAAACCAAGAACAAGGACTCTCACTGACCTTTCATCAGCCTCCATGCTCCTTGCCCACAAAGAAGCAGCCCAGCCCTCATCATTACAGAATAGCAGATCACCTGCAGTGCACTCATTCTGTAGAAGAGAAAGCGGATGTGAAAGATACTAGATTTAAACTTGTTAAATATTAAAATTATAGAATACTGGATTAAGCATAATCCTTGGCTTGTGGCACATTCTCAACATTGGCCCCTGGTTGGCCCTCTTTCTCAACACTGACCTACTTCATTCTTAAATGATTTAATTGATTATTTTAATTACTAATTTAAAGAACACCATTGAGTGGATCACCTAAAATAAAAAGAATGATGACCATAATAAACCCCTGTCTATGTGCCCCCTCTTATATGAGTAACAGGCCAGGTAGGGAAAGCCCACATCATCTGGCCAACAGGACTGTGGAGTTGCTGTAGGGTGGCACTGCTCAGTGCCTCCTATTCTTTTTGTAAGCGGAAGTGGTTCTTATGGCCTTCGTGTCTATAGAAAATTTACCATATGAGACAGATAACCTATTTAAGATCTTTGAATTTTAAAAATGTATTCACTTATTGATTTTTATAATATAATCAATGAAAACACCAAAAATCTACCATTAAAACCAAGAAAAACAGTAGCACATTATAGAGATAGATAGATAGATAGACAGATAGATAGACAGATAGATAGATAATCTTTTAATTTTTTAAATCTTTTTTCCTCCATTACTGGAGAAACAGAAACGTTTATATAATGGGGTTCACTTATTCAGAAGTGTATGGATATATTTGATTCATGACACATTTTCGTCATTAGTCAAAGCTCAGCCTTCTTTACGCACAATGACAATGAGTTGTATCTGTCTACATGTTCCTCACTAACAAATGTAACACAAGAGCTCTTTTATTTATGGACTACACTTGCAGTGACTTAAACTAATCACAACCCCTGGTCTATGTTACGTTATGATCCTTGTCCCATGCAAGGTAATCTCTAGTGTTTATCAATCATTTTTGAAGTAAATAATTTCATGTGATAAATATCCACAAAGCTTCTATTCAACACACCATGACTTTGACAGTAACTTTTTGATCCTTTACCATCAAGATACATAGACCTTCAACATTAATGTTCACAGAAACTATGGGGTACACATTCATGTAATACTCAATAGTTATAAAATAAATGAATAAGCCTATGTTGTTTTTTCATGAATGAAAGACTTTTTTTGCCATTGAACCTCAATTGCACAGAACTGGATTAATCATATTTGTTTCAAGGAACATTCCCATCACTGGCTGATACAGTTTGGCTCTATGCTCCTACCCAAATCTCATCTTGAATTATACTCCCATAAATCCTGGTGGGAGATAATTTGAATCATAGGGCAGTTTCCCCCATACTATTCTCATGGCAGTGAATAAGTCTCATGAGAACTGATGGCTTTATCAGGGGTTTCTGCTTTTGCACTTTCCTCATTTTCTTTTGCCACCACCATGTAAGAAGTGCCTTCTCCTCTTGCCATGATTCTGAGGCCTCCCCAGCCATGTGGAACTGTAAGTCCAATTAAACCTCTTTTTCTTCCCAGTCTTGGGTATGTCTTTATCAGCAGTGTGAAAACAGACTAGCACAGTAAATTGGTACCAGGAGTGGGGTTTATTGCTGAAAAGATACCCAAAAATGTATGAGTGACTTTGGAACTGGGTAACAGACAGAGGCTGGAACAGTTTGGAGGGCTGAGAAGAAGACAGGAAAAGGTGGGAAAGTCTGGAACCTCCTAGAGACTTGTTGAATGGCTTTGACAAAAATGCTGATAGTGATATAAACAATAAGATCCAGGCCGAGGTGGTCTCAGATGGAGATGAACTTTTTGGGAACTGGAGCAAAGATGATTCTTGTTATGTTTTAGCAAAGAGACTGGCAGCATTTTGCTCCTGCCCTAGAGATTCTTGGAACTTTGAACTTGAGAGAGATAATTTACGATATCTGGCGGAATAAATTTCTAAGCAGCAAAGCATTCAAAGGGGGGCTTGAGTGCTATTAAAAGCATTCCATTTTAAAAGGAAAACAGCATAAAAGTTCAGAAAATTTGCAGCCTGGTGATGCAGTAAAAAACCCATTTTTTGAGAGGAAATTCAATCTGGCTACAGATATTTGCATAAGTAACAAGGAGCTAAATGTTAATCCCCAAAACAATGGGGAAAATGTGTCCAGGGCCTGTCACAGGTCTTCATGGCAGCCCCCCTACATCACAGACCCAGAAGTCAAGGAGGAAAAAATGGTTTCATGGGCTGGGCCAAGGGTCCCGATGCTATGTGCAGCCTAGGGACTTGGTACCCTGTGTTCCGGCCACCTCAGCCATTGCTAAAAAGGGCCCAGGTAAAGTTCAGCCCATGGTTTCAAAGGGTGCAAGCCCCAAACCTTGGCAGCTTCCACATGGTATTGAGCCTGCAAGTGCACAGAAATCAGTAATGGAGGTTTGGGAACCTCCACCTGGATTTCAGAAGACGTATGGAAACACCTGGATGCCCAGGCAAAAGTTTGCTGCAGAGGCAGGGCCCTCATGGGGAAACTATACTAGGGCAGTGTGGAAGGGAAATGTGGGGTCGATGGCCCCACACAGAGTCCCTACTAGGGTACCGCCTAGTGGAGCTCTGAGAAGAGGGCCACTCTCCTCCAGACCCTAGAATGGTAGATCCACAAGCTTGTACCACCATGCACCTGGAAAAGCCACAGACAATGCCAGGCTGTGAAAGCAGCCAGGAGGAAGGCTGTGCCATGCAAAGCCACAGGGGCAGATGCCCAAGACCATGGGAACTCACCTCTTGCATCAGCGTGACCTGGATGTGAGTCCAGGAGTCAAAGGAGATCATTTTGGAGCTTTAAAATTCAACTGCCCCACTGGATTTCGGACTTGCATGGGCCCTGTAACCACTTTGTTTTGGCCAATTTCTCCCATTTGGAATGGCCGGATTTACCCAATACCTGTACCCCCGTTGTATCTAGAGAGTAAATAGCTTGCTTTTGATTTTACAGACTCATAAGCAGAAGGGACTTGCCTTGTCTCAGATGAGACTCTGGACTGCGGACTTTTGGGTTAATGCTGAAATGAGTTAAGACTTCAGGAAACTGTTGGGAAGGCATGATTGGTTTTGAAATGTGAGGACATGAGATTTGGAGGGGCCAGGGGCAGGATGATGTGGTTCGACTCTGTGTCTCCCCTCAGATCTCATCTTGATCATACTCCCATAATTCCCACATGTTGTGGGAGGGACATGGTCGGAGATTATTTGAATCATGGGGGCGATTTCCCCCATTCTGTTCTCATGGTAGTGAGTAAGTTTCATAAGATCTGATGATTGTATCGGGGGTTTCCGCTTTTGCGTCTTCCTCATTTTCTCTTACCTCCACCTCTTTTTCTTCCTAGTCTTGGGTATGTCTTTATCAGCAGTGTGAAAACAAACTAATAACTGGTTCAGAATCAACTCTTTAATTTTTGTATTGATGTATTCATATTTAATATTCAAAAAACTACCATGAACCAACCACCTAACACAAGTGACTGATACAGTAGCCAGTAGCCACATGTGACTATTTAAATTTAAATTAATAAAAATTAAGTAATATTAAAAATTCAGTTACTCATGAACACCAGCCACATTTCAAAGACTCGATAATCACATGTGACTAGTAGCTACCATATTGTACAGAACAGATTACAGAACATTTCCATCACTGGAGAAAGTTCTATTGGGGCCATGCATGGTGGCTCGCACCTGTAATCCCAGCACTTTGGGAGGCCAAGGCCAGTGGACTGCTTGAGCCCAGGAGTTTGAGACCAGCCTGGGCAACATGGGGAAACCCCATCTCTACAAAAAATACAAAAATTAGCTGGGCGTGGTGGTGCACGGCTGTAGTACCATCTACTTAGGAGGCTGAGGTGTGAGGATCACCTGAGCCCAGGGAGGTCTAGCCTGGGAAACAGAGTGAGACCCTGTCTCAAGACAAAAAAAAAAAAAAAGGGTTATAGTCTGGAACTTTTTCTAATGAAACTAATTGGATTAATCATAATCCCCACTCCACGAAACACCATCATTGGTTTATGCTGACACTCTTTGATTTGATTTGATCATTTCTAAAGAAGTTTTAATGAGCAACCATAAATTCAATCTCTTACTCTACTAATAGAACACTCACATCATCTTTCATCTCTTCCGGTGCTCCTTACTCAGAGTAAACAGCCCAGATTCCTATTTATGGGCAAATGTGTAAATAAACCATGCACACGTACAAAATGAAATACAAAACAGCTGGCAAAGGGAGCGAAACAGGGTAAGTTATTTGTATGGCAGTCAGAATTTAATTAACTATAATCCTTTCATTCTTGGACCAGTCTCATCACAAGTCCATGTTTTGGCCTTTTGTTTATGTTATACATTTACGTAATTATTTATTTATTTTTAGTACTAAAATCAACATCCAGCATGTCCCCATGCAAAAACCAGAATATTAACTAACTCTTTAACCAATGCATTTACTTTTTTTTTGAGATGGAGTCTCGCTCTGTTGCCCAGGCTGGAGTGCAGTGGATCTTGGCTCACTGTAACCTCCACCCGCCGGGTTCAAGCGATTCTCCTGCCTCAGGCTGCTGAGTAGCTGTGATTACAGGCAAGCACCACCATGCCCAGCTAATTTTTGTATTTTTAGTAGAAACGGTGTTTCACCATGTTTGTCAGTCTGGTCTTGAACTCCTGACCTCGTGATCCACCCACCTCAGCCTCCCAAAGTGCTGGGATTACAGGCATGAGCCACCACGCTCAGAGCCTAACCAATGCATTTTTAAAGTGACCTTCAATGAACTGAATTGGAATAATCATAATTCGAGGATAATGAGTGGTGTACTTGCCTCCCACATGGTGTTGAGGTCTGTCTCAAGAGAGTGAATATAAATTCTAGCTCTGCCCTGATGGAGATCCAGGAGAGGTGGTCACGGGTGTTTACAGTGTATTTTTTATGGGCTACGTCTTTATCCTGGCAAACAGTGTAATGCCTAAGTATCCTAACCCGTTACCAGGTGTCCCTCTCACAGGAAACTCGTTTACACTGGCAGTCCCCCTATGATTCTTGTCTGATCTGTGTCCAGTCTACTCCTAGCCACTCTCTAGGAGATCCCCAACCAGGAAAGAAGTTCCATTCAAGTGTATTGGTCAGGTGAGACACAGAGGAAGCAACTCAACAAAACACATGAAATGAGACAACAGAAGCGGTTTATTACTTACAGATCCTGCGTGCCTCACACAGCCACCAGGAAGGGGAAAGCCTGTACTGTGGTCTAGGGCATTTCCCAAGCAGGTTTCCTTCAGAGTTCTCACTGGTGAGTTTAGAGCAAGCCACTATATCTGTGTGGTCCACATAGGCTGTGGGATCAGTGAGGAAAGTCAAGTGGGCTGCATCTAGCTGTTCCTTAGGGAGAAGTATCCTGGAAGTGGCTGTACAAGGTAGTTATATCTGGATCTGTCACATTAAGAACTGGGAGGACGTGAAGAACTGCAAACTGTGTCAAGGGTGAGTAAGCCTGCTTCTGGAATTAGAAAGTTAAACTTGGGTTCAAAACAGATGCTGAAGCTACATACAATAAAAAGAATTTACTACAATGAGCTACAATCACCTTTGTCCCATGTTTGCCCTCTCTTGTTTTATTCATGTGTTTGTTCATTCATTCATTTGCTTATTTATGAACACCCTTGAATACCTCCCCAGACAAGATTTAAGAACATCAACTATTAATTACATTTTCCTTAAGTACCTTATCTACCCAAGTAAGAGTCAAAATTCTCATAAATATTACATGACTACATAAACTATGATGTGTCCTTTCTGTGCAACAGACAGCAACTATTAGAAAAATAAACACCCTGGATCATTTGTAATGGCCTTTATTTGTGTAGAATTTAATTAATAAGCCTCACTTTCTATGAAATATTATCCTTATTATCTATGCTTGGCCCTTTGACATTTTATTTATCCCTTTAAACAAAAATCATGAAAGAACACTCAGGAATTCTACTCAACCAACAGAAAACTACCAAGACCTCACTTCATTATGTGACCCTCCGCCACTGACTTAACACCCCAAACTTCAATAGGGAGGTGTTGATGCAAAAGTGTAGCGCATAAATTAACAGCGGAATGCTACTGAAATGAGTGAAACAGCATAAATATTTGTGTTTTAATGTCTCGCAAATTTGTAGAGCTGTGTAATCATAAATCTTAGGTCATGGTACATTGTTTTCAATAGTTCATGCTTGACTCTCTTGATCTTCTTTATACATGCATCTATTTATGTTTAATTACCCCATAAACATATATAAACCCATCCCAGCCTGAAAATATGAAAAATAAACATAACACATATTACGTAAGTGATATATATAGGATACATGTATAAACATAACACATCACATACGTGATATATATGTAGGATACGTGTGTGTGTGTGTGTTCCTTATCTTTGCTCGTTTGTTACAGAGAACAGCTCAGTAATATTATTTTTATTTGGTGACAGTTACACTAAATGAAATTATTCACCCTTGGTTCATGACATTCTCCTCACGCCAGTCATCTTTGCCTTTATTTATGCATCCATTCACGTTTAATAATGCAATCAACAACCATCAACCAACCGCCCAACTTCAAAACACCAACACTAAATATTACTTACACTGGTTGGCTCATGGCTCGTTTCCCATAGAGTTCACAATCAAGACCTTCATTGACAAAGTGTCATTAATTTCACTCTGGAGCCTCCATTCTGTGGAACACAAGGCTGATATTGAAAAGAATTTTAAAACCTAGACATTTTTTAATGGCCGTCAGGTGAGAAGCACAGGATTAATGATGATCTTTGTTTCATGACAGTCTCACCACTGGTCCAAGCATACCTCTCGCTGTATGTAATCATTTATTAATTTTTATTATTACAATGAGTGTATTTACCATTCTAATCAAAAACAAGAATCATGACCATCACAAACATACGTCCCTCTGCATCTTACCCAAGAAGGGACCAACCCAGGTATTCTTCCTAATGGATGCAGATGATGCAGACTTGGAGTAACAGTCATCTTCAACTCCTGCTCACCCTTTTCAATGTTTTCACGTATTTTTTTAAATACAGCAAACACAGATGAACCCACCACTGACCTAGAACAAAAATATTGATTAGTACATCCAAATACCTCTGTCCACTGACGTAAAAGTCTTGTTTTATTTTAAATAGTCCACAATTGTACATAAATGGATAAATCTTAGTCTTTAGGTCGTAAAACACTGTCTTTGTGCTCCATTCGTGGCACTCTCATTTCATCACTTCTGTACTCACGTAATTCATTTCTAACTATGCAGCCGCTACCCCTGAAGTCACCATTCAGCCCAAGACCAGTGACTCTTCTGTATACTTGTTGATACACTTCCCACCCTTAGCCTCAACAGCCTGGAAACTGGGTTTTGTTTTGTAACAACCTCATAGAAGCAGAGAATAGAAAGGTGTTTACTAGGGGTCAGGAGTGACAGGAATCTGGAGATCTTAGTGACAGTGCAAACTTTCAGTCAGGAGTAAGTTCTGGTGACCCAATGCAGAGTTAATAATAAAGTATTGCATGCTTGAAATCTGCTAAAAGAGTAGTATTCTCTTTTAAGTATTCTCACTGCACACACAGAAAACGGGAACTACATGAGGTAATGGATACGTTAATTCGCTTGATTACGGTAACCATTTCACAATATATGTTTATATCAAAATGTCACACTGTACAACTTAAATACATATAATACAAATACATACAGTAGTTATTCATCAGTGATGTATTTATAAAGCTGGGGAGTGGGGAACACGTTGCCATCACTGGTCCATACTTGGCTGTCTCTAATTTTGTTCACGCATTCATTCATTTTTAACTGTTCGATCAACACCCATGAAGCCAGATTTTATTTGTCCACAGTCATCTTCTCTGGCAGAGAAAACCCAGTGTGCCCATTCTATGGAACATAAAGCCCATTAAAAGAAAGAAAACAGCCTACGAGGCCTTTTCTGTTTGTTAATATCAGGTTACCAGACCTGGATTAGTTATAATCCTTTGCCCAGAACACATTCTCAGAATTGTTCCATTTGGGGCCTTTATTACCTTATTTCTTTATTCCTTGATTATTCTTAATAACAAAATTAATAGCCACAAACCACTCTGATCTCTTTTTTTCATGTCCCTCAGTTGTGGAGAATTAATCACCATCCCTGGTTTACGACCCACTCCTGTCCTTGCTGCCAGCGTGCCTCTCTCTTAGTGTATTGATTGTTAAAACCACCCTTAAAGTAAAATAAATAAATTTAAAAAAAAACACTTTAATAAACATCTTTAAACATGAAAAATAAAAACCACCCTTGACAATTACCACCGATGGTCCCCACCTCCATCCCTCCCCTCCCACGACCCTGCCTCCCTCTACCTTAAACAATCACTCCCAAATCTCCTGGATACAATCCCTTTCCAAATATATATGTTTATATATATGTAAATAAATTTACAACATATATGTAATATATATATTCTTAAATATTTTCCATGGATCAGTGGCTTGCAGGATTTTTCAACTGAAGGCTAAAAAGAAGGGTCAAGGGAAAGTGTGAAATATACAAGCTTGAGTTCAGAGCACACCCACCACTGGGGAGTTCGTAAAAGCCGTCAAACCCAGATGGCTGAGGCTTCGACCCCTGTGCTCATGTCACGAGCCAGTGAGCCCAGTGGTTGCAGCATATATGCTCACACCTCAGTGCCCACCTCTCAAATCCAGCCTCAACCCCCAACTAGCTGGGCAACATCAGGAAAGCAAACTAACCTCTCTGTGCCTGTTTCCCCCTCAGCAAGATAGTTGCAGCACTAGTCCCCAAGCAGAGTTACGCTGTTATTTTCACACCAATGGCAACCAGGTTAAAAGAAAAAAACACTCCACCCCACCTCTGAGCCCCTCCCTCACCCAAATCTTGGCTCCCTCTGCAGCAGCTCTGGTGTTAGACAGACAGACAGACCAGGTTCCACCCCAGCAGGCACTCGTGAGCTGTGTAACTGCAGAGACGTGACCTGGCTTCTCTGCCTTGTGCCCCGACTTGTACGATTTGTAGAATGAGGAACGTGGTGCCCTCGTGGGTCCAACCGGAGGGTGACCTGAACTATCGCCCACCCTTCAAGTAGCCCGCCTTGCACACCTGTGCACACCCACCCTATCTCTATCCCATGCTGCCCACCCCACTGCTCAGACAGTCCCCAGTTTGATCAAAGAAATGAATTAGCTCAATGCTCAGGTCAAGCCAAGGGTTTGGGAGAAGGATGGGACTCAGGCAGGAAATTGTTGGGGTCTATTCTTTTTTGGACATGCCATCAAAGCTTAAACAAGTGCCCTGAAAAACAGAAATCCAACTAAGGGATGAGTTTTGGAAAATGAAAATTCACTTTGTGAAATGGGACAGCCCTTGGGGAAGTCTATGCTGTGAGATTCTTGATGTTCAACTTGATTCCAAGAAACCAAAGGAGACTTCACTATGGGCCTCACCACCCATACACAGCCAGTTTCCTTCTTACCCTCCCAGCCTGTCCTGGGCAGGCACCACCTGGCACAACTGTCCTCAGAGCAACTCAGGGACCTAAAAATAATTCTATATATTATATAGAGTTATGGTGTACGCGGATATTGTCATATACACATCAATCTGTCCACTGGGGGACTTTCATAAGGGAGTCATGGGAAGACCACCAGTGTGGGGACTGGCTCCTGCCTTCTTCATACTGTGGCGTCCCTTGGGGAAGGCCTGTCCCCTCCCTGAGCCTCAGGTGGCAATCCTCCTACCAGCCTTTCCTCCCTCCCAAGTGGTGTGAAAATGAAAAGCATCACACTTTAAGTACAGGGTCCCTCCAAGCAGCAAGGATCATTAATATTGTACCTCCTGTACCCAGCACGTAGTGTTCACAGCATGCCTCAGCATACATTATCTCGTTTGATTCTCACAAC
The DNA here is from genome assembly GCA_963574225.1 of Lagothrix lagotricha. NCBI lineage: Eukaryota > Metazoa > Chordata > Mammalia > Primates > Atelidae > Lagothrix > Lagothrix lagotricha. The sequence continues at coordinate 50,310 of CAUYNB010052014.1, forward strand.
AGTCCTGTGAATTAGACATAATAATCATAATTAGCCAATATTTATTGAATGCATACTCTGTACCAAGCACCATGCTGCCTACTTTGCATACACTGACACTCCTCGGGGGTGGATACAATTCAACAGTATCTTATAAATTTCCCCCCCGCAATTTTTGAACATGCATTTTGTACTGGTACTGGGTCTGGGTGCTGGGGATACAGCAATGGGCAAAACGGTCAGATCCCCATCCTATGAGAATGCACATCCCTGTGGGTGGATAGGAGCAGAAAATCATCAGAAGAGGTGAGTATAATGCATGGGATAAAAGATGGTGAGAACTGGGGAGGAAAATAAAGCAGGAAGGGGGCAGGCAGTGGCGCGAGGAAGGAAGACTCACTGTGATGATGGTATTTGAGCAAAGACATTACTAGTCCTATCTTATACCTAAGGAAACTGAGACTCGAGGAAGTTAGATGACTTATAAGTGGTCCCCCAGCAAGGAGATGCTGAGCCAGGAGGCAAACATGGGCAGGGTGGCTCCGGAGTTGCCCTTTCCACTTCTTCCCGATGCCTCGTTTTGGCAGCAAACTCCCACTGCCAGCCCGCAACGCGAGTGTGAGAGTAAATCATGAGGAGGGTGTGAAGGTTTTTCTGATCTCCTGCACAGGCAGCCCCAAATGCAGAGGGAATCCCCAGGCTGTACCACGAGACCTGGATGAGTGAATAAAGTGTCTTTCTCGGAGGAGCTGCAGGGGTTACAGTTCTCACAGGACATGCCCAGACTCTGGAGTCAGACAATGCTGGGATCACAGCGGAACTTAACATGCTAAATCCTTATTCTCCCACCTGGCTGTTAGGGTATCCGATACCCCCCAGAGCCACCCCACACACAGCCATATGCCACCTGGGCTCAGGTTACAGACGTGCTGTACCGGGAGTGGGAGGAGGCCACCCAGTCCTCAAGCCCCACATGGTAAGAGACTCAGAATTTTTCTGGCTGGCCACCTCCTAAAGAACAAGTTGAGAAACGTTTCTAAAATAACTATTTTCTCCCCCAGAAAAACAGGTAGAGAAAGAAGTTTAATGAAATCATATATGAGAACTGGAAAACCTTGCCCACTACTGCTAGAAACCATGAAGTTTAATGAATTTCAACCTCAGAAACTTCGATTAAGAGATTTTTAATTATTTATCTTGCCTTTTACCTACTCAGCTTCTCCCCAGCTCCCATCCAACCCCTGTGTAACTCCCTATACAGCAAGGAAATTCCTTCACAGGAGTTTCACCTCTCCTAGGCCTTAATCTCTCCTTAGATGGATCATGTCCCTTTGCTGTATGGAACTCTTACTTCCATCACTAGAACTTCTAGTTTTAAATTAGTCTTTCTGTTTCAATTCCATTGATTCCTCTCCAAAGACAAGCTCACAGGCCTCTCTGAGCACCTGTTCAGCTACTGATTCTTACCTGACAACGATATCAAATGACACCTCAATAACAATACTCCTAACAACTGTCATTTTCATTGTATGTAAATATTTGCTGAATGCTCATCATCTGGAAGCATTCTTCTTTTTTTTCTTGGAGACAGGGTTTCCCTCTGTCACCCAGGCTGAAGTACAGTGGCACAGCCTTGACTTCCCAGCAATCGTCTCATCTCAGCCTCCCGAGTAACTAGGACCACAGGTGCGCAGCACTACTGAGGGAGACCCAAGCGTTCAGTGGGAAGTGGGAGCGGTGTGGGCTAGGTTGGGTATGAAGAACAAAGGGGAGTGACTTCATCTGGGGAATGGAAAATAAAGAGGATTTTCCAAAAGGCAGAGAGAAGGAGGCAGGACAAGTGGCAGGAGAGCAGGGAAGAGCGAGCTGTGGAAAGGGGTTCTGTACCACGTCCCTCCTCAGGCTCTGCGGCCCCACTCCCGCCTACCCTGGCCTCACACCCTGGGTATTCTCTTTGCCGTTGGCATCTTCTGCTTCCTCCTCTCCAGCAGACATTTCCCATCCACGTTTAGGCATGCCTCAGTGTCTTGCATCTTAAAACATCAGCTCACAATCAGAAACTCCAGAATCATCTCCACCCACCCCCTTTCCCTGCAGACACCTGCTGCCCTGGTTCTCACCTCCACGTCACGGCCAATATTCCAGGAACTGAATGGTATGCACCTCCTCTCAAGCCTCTTGCCTTGTGCCCCGTCGGCCCCTCGACACTGGCCTCTGCACCCATACCCTGGCAGCAGCCCTTGCTAAGGGGCACTGTTCCCCTTGCACTCCCCCTCTCGGCAGCATACCACACTCCTCCCGACGTCCTGGAAGTGCTCCTGCCTTGGTCTTTGATGGCCTGGACACCTGGTTCCACTGGTTTGTCTCCTGCCCTTGTGCTCTCCTCCTCTTCCTCGGGCTTCTGTCCCAGTCTAGTAGCTTCCTTAGATGCCTCGCAGAGGCTTCCCATGCACTATGCTTTGGATGTTTGTCCCCTCCAAAGCTCATGCTGAGCCATAATCTCCAACATGGCAGAACTGAGAGATGCGGCCTTTAAGAGGTGATTGGGTCATGGGGGTCCTACTGTCATGAATGGATTAATCCATTCATAGATTAGTGGATTCACAGATTAATGAGTTAGTGGATGAACGGGTTCTCGTGGGATGCTTTGTGCCACCTCAGGCCTCTACAGACTCCCTGCCAGCAAGAAGACCCTCACCAGGTGCAGCTCCTTAACCTTGGACTCCTTAGCCCTTCATAAAAAATAAATTCCTTCCCTTTATAAAACAGTTTCAGGTACTCTGTTGTAAACAACAGAAAATGGACTAAGATAACATTCAACACAGAAAAAAACGGAACTTAACTCTTTTTCAAGCACAATCTTTCTCCAGTATTTTCTTAGCAAATGCGATCATCATTTAGTCTTTGTTCAGGTCCCAAATGAGAATGCCAATCTTGACACCTCTCACCCTACTCAGTCCCTTTCTTCCATTCCTCACAGGCCCTGTTGATGCAGGATTTTTTTCTTGGTCACTTTGCAAGCTGGGGACCTCCAGCCAGTGACACCCCACCTGGGCCTCGCTCGGCCATGCTAACTGCTGCAGGAGACGGCCCACCACTCAGCCTGCCCGGGCAGAGTTTGGCTTGTGCACCAGTTCCCAAGATCTTGTCTAGCATCCAAGAAGAATGAGCCAACCAAAGAACGAGCAAGGCAGAAAGTTTTATTTCGTTATGAAAGGGCTTTTGGCAGAGAGGGGGTGTGGGGGTAGTCCCCCTACCTGAAGGTGGGAAATTCCTTGTGTGTCTGGGTCCAGTGCTTTTATGGGCTTAGAATAGGGGAAGGGCGGGCAAACAGGAGCAGAAGTTCTCACTCTGGTCCGAGGTTTTACCCAGGACTGTCTTCAGCTTGGACATGGTGTTTCAGCGGGGACCTGCCACTATCTGCCTAGGCATTTGGCTGCCTCTGGTCGGTATCAGTCAGTTCTACTTGTAAACATGGCCAGCAGCTGCTCACTTCCTTTCATATCTACTGATTTACTTCTGCTACCTTGATCTGAGCTGTGAGCCTCTCCTGCCTGGACTAACACATTCATTCCCTAACCTACTTCCCCACTGCTGCTCTTACCTTCCTCATGTCACTCTCCACACCACAGCCAAACTGGGATGCAATTTGCAAGTCTCATTACATAGCATCCCCACTTACAACCTGCCAGCGACCTCTCTTAGCTGCAGACCAGCTCCACTCCTTGTACTGAGCTCCTTGCCTGTCCCTTCCTCCAACATCTCAGGCTCCTTCTGTTTTCCTGACGTTTGTATATGCTGTTCACTGTGTCTAGAAGGCTCTTTGTCCTTATCTTTACCTAAGTCACTTTGCTCACCCTTCAGAGTTCAAATCCAGTGTTGCTTCCTGGAGGAACTGGTCAGTGCCTGCCTGGTTCTGGGCTCGTGCTCACTTTCCTGCTGCATATTCCCTCATGGTGCTCTGCTCAGAGCAGATCTCAAAGTCTGAATGCAACACTCATTGCAGGCTGGCTTTTTGAATGCTTTCCCTGGTCCCCAGAATGAGGCCTTCATTCTGTCTGCTGTCACCACTGTGCCCTAGAGTGTGTGTTGCATACTCTGGGTCCCCAGTGACTCTGCTGAAGGCCCCGAGCTCTCTCTGCTGCCAGCCTCTCCCCTGCACTGCAAATCTGGTTGTTGTTCTTGCTTGATTCAGTATCTTGGGTGGCTTCAAACGATCCACATTCCTCTTGCCAGTCTCTTCCACTGCAATGAAGAGGGCTGAGGAGGGCAAGCGAAGCAGCCAATGTCGAGCATGAGGTTTTTCTGAAGTTTCACATTTCATTTTTAAAGTCCTGTGAAGTACCAGTCAGAGTGGCTGTTTTTAAAAGGTCAAAAAGTCATAGAAGCAGGTAAGGCAGAGAGAAGGGCACACTGACACACTGGTGGTGGGAGTGTGAATGAGTTCAGCCGCTGTGGAAAGCATTTTGGAGACTTCTCAAAGAACTAAAAACAGGACTACCATTCCACCCAGAAATCCTATTACTGGGTAACTATCCCTTAGAAAATAACACACCTGCACTCACATGTTCACTACAGCACTATTTACAATAGTGGAGATGTGGAATCAGCCCAGGTGCCCATCAACAGTGCATTGGATAAAGCGTAGGTGGTAAATATACACCACAGAAATACTACACGGTTATACCAAAGAATGAAATCATGTCTTCTGCAACCACACAAACGCAGCCAGAGGTTAACATCTAAGCAAATTAACAATAAACACAGAAACAGAAAACCAAATACTGGGGCAGGGAATGGTGCCTCACACTTATAATCCTAGCACTGTGGGAGGCCAAGGCAGGGTGTATCACTTGAAGTCAGGAGTTTAAGACCAGCCTGGCCAACATGGTGAAACCCCGTCTCCACTAAAAATACAAAAAAAATTAGCTGGGCATGGTAGCATGTGCCTGTAGTCCCAGCTAGTAGGGAGGCTGAGACATGAGAATCGCTTGAACCCAGGAGGCTGAGGCTGCAGTGAGTGGAGATCGTGCCACTGCACTCCAGCCTGGGAGACAGAGCAAGACTCCATCTCAAACAAAAATAAAAACAATTGCAAAAACAAAACCAAATACTGGAGATTCTCACGAGTGGGAAGTAACCATCGGATATGCATGGACGTACAGACGGCAGCGATAGGTCCTGGGGACACTAGATGGGGCAGGAAGGAGGAAGGTGAGGATCGAAGTGGTCTCTATATGCTCACCCAGTGGGTGAGCATACCAAACCTCAGCATCACGCAATATACTCAAGTAACAAATGTGCTCATGCATCCCCAAATCTGAAATTAAAGCTGAAAAAATATTCGTGTGAGGCTTGCATTCCAATCTGTAATATTCACTTGCTAAAAAATAAAAATGATGCATCCCCACAAAACTCTGCAAGGAAAAGTATGCTCCAAGCGTTGACTCACAGCGGTGGCGGGCCCTGGGGCACTCCCCGTGTGCACTCCCAGGGACATAAGTGGCGGTCTGAGAGGTGCGGGTTAGATCATCTACAGCAGATGTTGCTTCCGCCTACCAGCAAGCCCTGGGGCCCTGCTGGGTGTCCCCAGCTGCCGTGGACAGTCATTCCTGCTGACATGTCCATACCCCAAGCCCTGGCATTGATAGCTCGGTCTTGTTTTGTGTTTTTCAGTGCAGTAAGAGCTTGCCTGGCCATGGTGCAGAGCTGCCTCATCCCGAAATTCTGCGAGTTAAAAGCCCCCCAGGGCACCCTTAACCAATGGGGGAAAGGCACTGGTGTGTAAATCCCCCAGCTTCCCTGGGTGGGCTGCTGCTGAGCTATATTCTACACTACACTTCCAAGGATCCTGGTGGGCATGACCTCAATTGCCCACATTTGATGCCACAACCTGTACTGACTTTTCTCCCTTCCCTGTGTGTCTCTTTCTGCACTTCCCACCTTGTCCATTCTATGTTTGCCTTTCAAATAAATGATGTACACCCAGGGCCTTGTCTCAGCCTCTGACTTTGGAGAACCCTAAACTAAGAAAGTTGATACCAGAAGCAGCCCTACGGAGCAGACCCTGAGGATGAAGTTCTGAACTGGGATCACTCGCTGGATACCCTTTGGCTGGTGGTGTGCAGGGTGGTGACACCTTACTAAGCCTGTGGTGGCCTGAGATGAGGTCCAGGCATAAAGGGACACACTGGCTCATGCAGCAGCCCTGGCAACCAAAGGCATGGAGGCAGTGGGGATGGTCATGGCCCTGAAGTGGGCTGGTTTTACTCATTGCACGAGGAACCCCATAGAGAGAGAAGGATGGGCTTAAGCCCACAACTATCAACACAGGAGTCATTTTGAGGCCACAGGTCTTTAAGGCGTTATTTAAAATGACTTTCCTCTGCTACCAACAGAGGGCAGGCTGTACTGAAAATGAGGCCTGGAGTTGAAAGCATGTGTGGTGGAGCTATCACAGGCTGAATGCAGAGCCCCAGCTAACTCCCCATGCTAACAGCAGGGTCCTGATGTGGTTGGACGGCACCCTGAGACTGGGGATGATTCATCAGCTGGGTCCTCTGGAAGAATATGCCAAGCTGTAGTTAGATGTGCCAGAGATTTGCAAGGGATAATGCCTGTGAACAACATGACAAACTAAGTAAAAGTGGGCAAGGGAGCTTCAGGTCGTAATGCAGGTCTGACACCTGTGAAAGGAGAGGGAGGCGGAAGGAGGGTCAGGCAGGAAGATCCTTAGACTGCACCCTGCTCAGAAAACTTTTGGTGAGTGCCGCAGGGGCTCCAGCCCAAGATGGCCTGTAGAGGAGCCCACCACAGCAGTCATCATTGGCGGGGCTCTGCCTGGGAAACACACGGCCTTGATGTGCCGGCCCCTGTTGCTGGAGGCTGTCAGCTTATTGCATTCCTTGGAGCTGGGTCTGTCATGAAGGGAGACCATTATCTCTATTTTGCAAAGGAGGTTAAGTAAAGGGCATGAGGTCTCTGAGCAAGCTGTAGATGCAAGGCTTGCTTCTGGGTTATCCGACTCTGAGACACACGTGCTTAATCACTAACCCATGTGGCCTTGGAGAGCGGGCCGGCAGTGGGCGAGACCAGGTTCTTGATAACAGCGGAAGTTAAAGTGCACTTGAAGTCTTGGCCGCACGTGGGACAATGCCAAAGCCTGGAGATACTGGCTTGACTCCAGATGGCGGTGAGAAGTGCAGGACACATCTGCAATGGCAGCCTGAGGCCATCTACGTGGGGGGAATTGCAGAGCTCCGTGAGCTCAAGCTGGTGTCCTCAATACCTTCTGCTCACATCAGTATCCCTGATCATTTCCAAGAATCCAGGACCCCAGTATGGCTGCAGCCCCCACGCCATCTCCCTGCCTCAAAGATGGCTCTGTACCCAGGGCCAGGCTACCATGTTGTGCCCGCCCATCTGTTTGGGGACAGAGCTGAGTTTTCACTTCTGCAGTTGTGTTCTGTGCAGATGCTGGCCGGGCTGTCCCATCCGTATGGTGGGGCAGGGAGCCCCCACCCGAGTCCACAGATGGTGACAGCTGAGTAGACAAGGAGATGGAAGGGGCCCGGGGGAACCCAAAGCATAGGTGGCCTCACAATGATTCCTGACAGCCTTTCACTAGGGTTAGGTTGAATTTTCACCCTGGGGGCCTGTTTTAAAAATGAAGCAGCCCCATGGACCCACACACATACACACCCTGCTGAGGAAGATAGACGTATCCCAAACTGTCTTCTTCAGATTATCAACATCTGAATGGAAGCGCATGCATTTTTTTTTTTTTTTTTTTTTTTGAGACAGAGTCTTGCTCTGTCACCTAGGCTGGGGTGCAATGGCGTGATCTCAGCTCACTATAACCTCCGCCTCCTGGGTTCAAGTGATTCTGCTGCCTCAGTCTCCCAAGTAGCTGGGATTACAGGCACACGCCTCCACGCCCTGCTAATTTTTGTATTTTTAGTACAGACAAGGTTTCACCATGTTGACCAGCGTAGTCTTGATCTCTTGACCTCGTGATCCGCCCGCCTCAGCCTCCCAAAGTGCTGGGATTACAAGTGTGAGCCACCACGCCCGGCTGAGGATGCACTTTTAAGGGGCCCATATCAGACATACTGGATCTTCACGTCTGCACCCAGAATGTTCTCTAGGTCACACTCACACATTCCGAACTATGACAATAGCTCCATGAGGAGGCTCCAGATGCCAGCACTGAAGGGTGTTAGGCGGTCATCTGGTTAGATGCCTGCATTGCAGGGGTGAGGACACCGAGTGTAAGTTAGACAGTCACCCCCTGGGCTCGGGCTCTGTGATTGCTGCTCAGCCACACATGCCAGGACCTTCTGAGTTATTAACACTCTAATGTGCTGATCAATGTATCATATCATTTCGCCCTGGTGCGGACAGCCTAAGGGCATAAACCATCGAACTCCTCCCTCCAAGTGACCAGATGGGCTGCAGTGGGCACAGGTCCCAGATTCAGCAAACAAAGATAGAATACACCTGATTCAATTGAGTTTCAGGCAAACGATGGAATCTGTTAGTATAAGTATGTCCCCAGAACTGCATGGGACACAATTACATACTCCCATTAGTTATTGATCACCTGAAATTTCAGTGGAACTGGGAAACCTGTATTTTTATTTGTTAAATCTGGCAATTCTACTCCCAGGAATTAGCACCCCTCTTAAGGCAATGAGAGGGGTACAGTGTGGTGGCCTCTACCGAGATGTGGTTTATGCACAGGGGGTCCTCTATGGGTGCTGCAGGAGGAGGAGGAGGAGCAGCTGTCACCCCCGCAGGCTGTGACTCACCAGGTGGAGGCACAGAGGAAGATCTTGTGTGTCTGGAGAGCACAGGGGTTGACTATACCCCCCAGGGACGCCCTGCTGCCTGTCCTTGGAGGGTGTCTTAGTCAGCTTGGGCTCTGTCATAGAACACCATAGACGGAGTAGCTTAAACAATCAACGTTTATTTCTCTCAGCTCTGGAGGCTGAGAAGTCCGTGATCAAGGTGCCAGCAGATCTGATGTCTTGGCAGGGTTCATGTCCTGGTTTTCAGAAGCCTACCCTCTCCTTGTATCCTCACGTGGCACAAAGAGGGAAGGATCTTCTGTCTCTTCCTGGTTCTTTTTTTTTTCTGAGACAGTCACTCTGTCACCCAGGCTAGAGTGCCTGGATCTCCCAGAATCTCCTGCCTCAGCAATTCTCCTGCCTCAGCCTCCCGAATATCTGGGACTACAGGTGTGTGCCACCACACCTGCCTAATTTTTGAATTTTTTGTAGAAATGGGGTTTTGCTATGTTGCCCAGGCTGGTCTTGAACTTCTGAGCTCCAGTAATTTGCCCACCTTGGATCCCCAAAGTGCTGGGATGTCAGGCCTGAGCCACGGTGCCTGGCCTCTTCCTCTTTTCCTGAAGGCGCTAATCCCACTTGCAGGGCCCCACCCTCCTGACCTCATCTAAGGCTAATCCCTTCCCCAAGGCCCCACCTTCAAATCCCAACACCTCAGGGTTAGGGTTTCAACATGGGAACTTGGGGTTGCGGGGACACAAGCATTCAGTCCACAGCAGAAGGCAAAAACCAGTGCTCAACAACTACATAGAGGAGGAGGAGAGAGAAAACCCACTCCATGTGACAGGGAAAGGAGGCCAGGAAGGAGCCAGCCAGAGACAGGACACCTGCCTGGCTGGGGAGGGAGTAGGCAGTGCGGGTTTACAACCCCTGCCCTCCCTAATCCCGGCCTCCCTAATCGCTGCTTCCCTAACTTCCCACCTCCCTAAGCCTCTGCCTCCCTAACCCCCAGCCTCCTTCTCAGTGGCAGTTTTCTCCTTGTACCTCCAGGGAGGGTGGGGAGAATAAGGGATGGGATCGGGGAGCGAGGGAGGGAATTATCCAGGAAGCCAATTCCAAGTTTGACCTCCACGTGCACCCTCTTGCTCCCTGCTCTCCCCAGGAAGTGCTTCAGGTGCCAGGGCAGCTGGCCTTTCCAGAGCCTGCCCAGCTCTCAGGACAGATGCCCTGCTGCTCATAGGCCGCAGTGCCTTGGGGGCTGAGGTCATTGTTTTGCTGTATGACCTGGCAGATGACTCTCTGGGAGCGCTTCTGCTGTAGATGAATGTGCTATAGCCTTCCACTGTGACTCATTCCACGAGTCTCCCTCACATGTGAAGTGTATTCATCACTGCAAAGCAGCTGTCTGCTTCATGAGCAGTGGCTCCACTGAGTGCCCCTGCAAGTAGGCAGAGAATCCTATTTCTAAAGGCTCCGATGGGTCCCTCCTCCATGTCAAAGCAAGACCCCCTCCCCCCCACCAACCTCACAAGCCAAGGGGCAGGGGGAACTTGCTTTTCTAGAAAGGGCTCTCACCTGACCCCTCATGTATAGGGTCAGAGGGAAGCTGAGCCTTGCTAGCCAGGATGGGCCCTTGGCCCAGCACCCTGCGCGGGGTGCATGGGCAGCATGGCTGGCTCTGACTACCAGAAACCCCTGAGCCAGGACCTGGTGCGGTGGCACTGGGCACAGAGCGGCCAGGTGCTTAGTACGTGCTCAGCAAATCACTGCAGGATCAGGCGGGGTGAGTTGTATAGAAAGAAGAGGAGGAAGTGTCCTGGGAGAGTGTGGGGGGCTCCCCGGTAGGGGGACAGTCCCTTCCAGAGCAACACCAACAGGAGCTGACTCCTGCTGGAGGGGACGCACGGCCAGCTCAGCCCAAGAGGTTCTTGGAAAGCCAGGAGTGACAGGGAAAACACCAGGACGGTGACACAAAGGAGGACAAGGGTGGAAGAGATGCGGCCTCTCTCCACACATGGCCCCGATTTAAAGGGGAGAGGAGTGAATGTTTACAGGGATGCCACTTTGAGTGAGGCCGCCCCCATGAAATCTTATTTAATTCTGTAATAGTCCACGAGGTAGTTACCACTGTGCTGCAGAGAAAGAGACTCAGAGGTTGAATCTGAGTCTGTCAGATTGAAAAGGAAGTTTTCGGCCAGGCGCAGTGGCTCACGCCTGTAATCCCAGCGCTTTGGGAGGCTGAGGCCAGGGGTGGGGATGGCGGGCAATTGTTTGAGGTCAGGAGTTCAAGGCCAGCCTGGTCAACATGGTGAAACCCGTCTCTACTAAAAATACAAAAATTTACTGGGCATGGTGGCAGATGCCTGTAATCCCAGCTACTTGGGAGGCTGAGGCAGGAGAATTGCTTGAAACCTGGGTTCAGTCATCTGAGATCGCACCACTGAAATCCAGTCTGGGTGACAGAGTGAGACTCTGTCTCAAAAATAAATAAAGAAAAAAGAAAAGCCTCTTTTTTTTTCTCCAAGATGACGTGGACACTCGAAGTTCAGCTGAAAATGCTTGCGGTTCCCCATTTGGGTGGTGTTTGAAGATGATGGTGATACACTCATGCAAGGGAAGAATATTAATCTAATATGTATGGTTTTCCATGTATAATTCTAATTGTAAATTAGTGATTAAGGCAAGGGTGATTGTAATCCACTCGAAGGTCAGTAAGAAAGAAGTGAGCTATAGAATTAGGAATGGATTGCTATGAATCTTGGAGGGGGCTTTGTCTTTGTGTGTGTGTTGTAGATGTGTGAGTGAAAATGTCACAGTCTGCCTGACATGTCTGTGAAACCTGGCTGAAGGGTTTTGCTCAAGAAACTGAAAGCTTTCTTGAGAAAGACAGGGGCACCTGGAAATGGTGGGCACTGACTCGTGACATGCAAAGACCATCCTGTAGCGAATGAGATGAAGTGGAACCACATGGGACATGTCACTGAAACTACAGCCAAAACTGCTTAAGAATTATCTTCCAGAATAGACTATACTAGGCATAGTCAAATACAAATTAAGGGCGATGGGGTGCGTTGGGTGGCAGTGATGTAGGAATCAAAGTTTATATTAACTACAAAGTTCTTCCCACCCTGCTGCCTTCTGAGGTCAGCCTCCCTGAGCTCTCATATCGCAAAAGGAGCCACTTACTTTCTTCAGTGCACCTTTCTGCCCACCAGCTATTTCATTGATTCAGCCGTCTTTTCTCCAGTTGATGGGAAAATGCAAATCTGTAAGGAGAATATGGAAATTCACTCTTTTAAGCCAGCTACCTGTCACATATCACAATAGAAACCAACGAGGTGACAGGAAGTTTAAAGGAATGCTTCAAAAAAGAAAATAAGGCATTTAAATGGGCAGTGGAAATCAAGAGAAACTGCAAAGCTACAACATGAAAAGAGCTAATTAGGAGGAAGTCAGAGCAGCCCAGATCGTGTGACGAGCAAGCAAGCAAGCAAGCAAGAAGAGATGGCCGCACTCAGAGGGGAGGGAAGCGGTGGCAGTGAAGCCCAGGGGTGCAGGAGAGGCCATTTGGGCTTCCTCAGGGATGGTGGGCCTGCGGGGAGCAGATGGGTTCTGGTGGGGATGCTGAGGGGTGCTCTGCTCAGGAGGCATATAAACCAGCGCAGCCTTGGGCTTGCCCTGGCACATTTTCACCTGAGGACCCTTCCATGGGCTCCTTATTCAGCATCCCCTGGAATCACAGGGACCTTGGAAGCTGTAGTTGTACTGGTCTCTGGGAGGGTCTTCCCAGGTTAACACCCAGAGAGCGCTTGAAGGCCTGGGCCATGGAGAGCCCTCTAGTTCCTGAGCAGAGGCATCCTCCTGTCCAGCCTCTGCTCATTCAACGAGGGAGCCCCTCAAGCGTCAGTCCTAGCCTGCCTCTCTGTCCATGCTCTCCCTCCTTCGAGGACAATCTTAGCTAGGAACTCAGTTCCAAGTCCCACTTACACCCCGATGACTCCCAAACTTAGGACTCTCACTGTTCTGTCTTCCGAGGTCTAGGTGTATGCAAATGCTGGCTTTTGAGGGTCCTCAGATGCAAAAGTGCAAATGCAGGGGATTGGCTCAAAAAACTCATGCCATTCTCTTCTCAACCTCTCTAAATGAGAGTCTACTCCAGTGCAGCGAGGCTCAGGGTTTGTGCAGCCTCTGTCCATCTGCTTCTGCAAGCCAGAGGCCGGGGCTCCTCCCTCACACTCCCCTCTGCCTCGATCCGATCGTTCTGCGAATTATTGCCCTTAAACTCTCAAATTCAGCTACATAACTGCAGCTCCACTGCCTTCTCTGTCCAAGTGGTCGTCACTTCTCACGCAGCTGGCCCGGCACTCCTTCTCTTGCCCCTTCGGAGCCCGCGGTCCCGAGTGGCTAGTTGGCAAGTGCTGCTCCCTGCTGGCCTCCTACAGGAATGTGACGGCTAAGGGGGCTCAGGGGGCCGGCGGGGCGGGGCGGGGCGGGGCAGAGGGCGCGGGAGCCGGATGGCAGGTGCCTCTCAGGTCCGCAGGGATCCCTCTCAGGTCGGCAGGGGCCTCTCTCAGGTCGGGGGATGAAGGGCCACGATTCCTTTTCATTTCTGTTTCTTTTTTAAAACTTGGAGCATGAAAGAAATCTTGGGAACTGCGTTCGCTGTAACCTAAGAAAGACGGACGCCTGCGCTGTAGCTTGGGGGAGCCCAGGGGATACCCTCAGGAGACCCAGAATAGCTCTCTGCAGACGGGGCGGGCGAGGAAGGCCCCGAGCGGGGTGCTGGACACGGCGGGTTCAAAAGGTTCAAGTGAAGTCTCCCACAGAGCGCGCTCTGCAAGCCCTGGTGTGGAGAGGACGAAGGTTTTGCCTGGAATTGGCACTGTCTTTTGATGGCACATTTTAAAGGTGTAAATCATTAATACTGATTTGATAGCAAACCATTGCTTTTGCTAACAAAAGCTGCATGTTTAGTCTCTTCTTTCACTGTGTGTGTGTGTGTGTGTGTGTGTGTGAATGTGTCCATGTGTTTTTACCCGGTTCTTGCCTTTTGTCCAAGAACCTGGTTTTTGGTTCCTGTCCAATGACATGGACATTTGTCTTTATAAAATAGATAGATATTTTTAAATAAAAGTATTCTATGCAATGAATCAGAGCAATCACTGTAGAACTCTCCTTCCAACTTGGCTGTGGGCTCCCAGAGGGCAGGGACTGAGTCAACTTGGTTTCCCCAGGTACTGGCGAGGTGCTCAGGACACAGAGGGGCTTGGCAAATGTTTGCTGAGTACACTAGTGAATGATTTCAAGTTACATCTAGCCTAAAAAGATGGCCCGAAAAGGCTTCTAGGAACACCCTAATTCTACATGTAAAGAACCAACTGCAAAGCCCTCCACTTTGAAAGGGTTTTGTTTGTCTGTTTGCCGGTTTTAATTTTTTTTTTTAAAGGAGCAATCTGATTTTTATACACAGGGGAGAATGGTAAACCTGGCTGGAGAATGGGGCATTATGCATGGAAGGTAGGAAAGCTGGAGGCAGAGGGCAGGGCCCAGGGAGTCCAGGATTGGAGTTGGGAAGAGCATCATGAAAGGGACAGGGTGGGAGGCGGAGGGAAAGCTGGATTTCACTGAGCACCACATCAAGCAATCCCAGCTTTCCTTATGTGCAATTGTTGGATGCACGAGCAGTGCTTTGCGAAATGCAATTTCCCTTTTAAGATGAACACTTTAAGGGCCTTGAAGAGAGACTGGTTTTCTCTTTCAGATGCTGTCTATTTGAAATGGGTATGGAACCAGCTCTCAAGTTCAGGGCTGTGAGCTAGAAGCCTTCTCCACGTTGATAACAAGCCCGCATACCACCTGGCACCCCACGTAGGCGGCTGGCTGAGCCCATTCCCTGGGTGCAGGCAGGGGGGAAATGGAGAAGTGATATGGGCCATGGATCCTGGCACTGGGAAGGGTCCTCAAACAGTCGGACCAGCTTCTGTCACACAGGGTATGTGCAATAATACTTAGGAGGGATTTGTCCAGGATGGCTCAGAAATACTCCTGAGTTTACAACTTGGAAATATTTATGAAAAGAACCTAGGTTGACCTGTGACTTTTAGTCCTTAAAGGGCAGGGTTGAGTACAGCCAGATAGAGCTTCTCAGACTGTGCCCCAATGTGGCTAATGATCCATGACACCCAGGAGAAAGGAGAGGCCACACCATCTCAGGGTGAACTCACAGCGGGTCACCCTGGATAAGCCCCCTGTTGTGCTCTCCCCAGAACCTGCCATGAGATCTGAACTGTTAGCCCTAGCTCCCAGCCAGGCTTGGGCCGACTCCCTGCTCCCCCTTCCCCAGGGCTGCTGCCTCCCTGGGCTTTTTCCAGTTCTTTGGATACAGCTTCCCCTTCCACCCCAGGACCTTTGCACATAGCTGTTCTCCCAGAACCCTTACCAGAGGAGCTCATTCCTGCTTCTGTTTCAAGACCCAGCTCCTAGGCCCTCCTTAGAGCCTCCCCAGAGGCAGCCCTGCCGTTCCTGACCTCAGCCCCCTGTTTGTTTCCCTCATAGCCCTTATTTCGAACTGTGATTCTTTGATTTGTGTACTTTTTCTGTCTCTGTCTCTCCCCCTCCCCACCAGACAGCAAATTTCACCAGGGCAAGAGACCATATCATCTCTGCTATGGTCTAAATATTTGTGTTCCCTTAAAATTCCTTTTCTGAAACCTAGCCCCTAAGGCGATGACATTAGGAAGCAGGGCCTTCAGGTGGTGATGAGGTCATGAGAGCAAATCCTCATGATGGATGAGTGCCCTTATGAAAGAGCTTCAGGGAGCCTGTTGGCCCCTTCCACCAAGTAAGGACACCTGGAAGGCACCATCTGTGAGTAGCAGGCCCTCACCAGATACCTGATCTGCTGGCAGCCTGATCTTGATCTTGGACTTCCAAGCCTTCAGAACTGTGAGCAGGAAGCCTCTGCTCTGTAGACATTACATTAGGTATTTTTATAATGCAGCCCCAATGGGCTAAGACAGTCTTGATCGCCACTGAGTTTGCAGTGCCTGTTTCTGCTCTGGGAACATAGTAGGTGCTCACTAAATATTTGCTGAATAATGGATATGTGGGAATATTGAAGTAATGAAAAGATAGAGACCCTTTGGCCATTGTGTGGAGTTGGCTCTGTGTTTTCTAAGATGTCATTTTAATCCTTTATCACAGTGAGATGGTTGTTGGAATGCCCTGCAAAGCTCCACCAATTCCAAAGGGAATGATCAGGACGATCAATTCCTGGACTGATGCCCAGGCTCTGCTGCTGCCATGGATTCTGGGAGACATAAACAGGGGTGGCTTCCCCGCAGGATTTTTTTTTTTGAGGCAGAGTCTTGCTCTGTCTCCAGGTGCCAGGCTGGAGTGCAGTGGCGTGATCTCGGCTCACTGCAAACTCCACCTCCCAGGTTCAAGCAATTCTCCTACCTCAGCCTCCTGAGTAGCTGGGACTACAGGTGCGTACCACTGCACCCAACTAATTTTTTGTGTTTTTAGTAGAGATGGGGTTTCACCATGTTGGCCTGGATGGTCTCCATCTCTTGACTTCGTGATCCGCCTGCCTTGGCCTCCCAAAGGCTGAGATTACAGGCATGAAGGATTTTATCTTATACACAAAGACAGGGTGTGTTCATGGAGTGCTTAATCTGAAGAGGAGGAGTGTAAGGCTCTCCCAGTGCAATTACTGAATGGAAAAGACAGCAGGAGATTAAACAGCCACATTCTCATCCATCAGGGCACAGTCTGGGTTCAGCAAATGTGCTTTCTTCTTTCCTAGCTGTTTCCATGAACCAGAGCAAGTGGGGTCGCCTCTGTAGGGAGAGAGAAGGTGAGTGCATTCCTGAGGGGTCATGTCTGCCCACTTCCCCAGGTAACTATATGGTGAAGTGAGGAAATGATCACTGCCTCAAAGCCTCATATCACACTGGGCTGGCTGCAGTCTCTTTCATGAGCATGTTTATTTAAGAGGTGATTTGGGGGCTGCGCATGGTGGCCCACACCTGTAATCCCAGCACTTTGGGAGGCCAAGGCAGGTGGATCACTTGAGGTCAGGAGCTCAAGACCAGCCTGGCCAACATGGGGAAACCTCAGCTCTACTAAAAATACAAAAGTTAGCCAGGCGTGATGGCAGGCGCCTGTAATCCCAGCTACTTGGGGGGCTGAGACGGGAGAATCGCCTGAACTCAGGAGGTAGAGGTTGCAGTGAGCCGAGACTATACCATTGCACTCCAGCCTGGGCAACAGAGCGAGACTCTGTCTCAAAAAAAAGAGAGGCAATTTGGAATGTGGCATCCAGTGGGCGCACACAGGAGTTCTCAGTGCCCCTACACGTCACCTCCTCGCTCACTGCTGCAGCCTCGCCCAGCACAGCTGAGGATGGCTCCGCTTACGCTTTTGCTTACTTGGTAGAAAAATGAAGCTCAAAGTATATGTTAATGTGCCCAAATTCTCAGTAATTTCTCCTCTGGGATTTAAGATTTTTGCCTCCACCAAGTGAGCGAAGGTTATTTGAATAGCAGTTTCTGAATCAATGTAAATACTCACTTACAGAAAAAGTCAGCAATGTTTCTGTTTTCAAAACTCCTTCCTAGACATTTATTTACCAGAAGAAAGTCTGCATGCTTTATGGCTAGGATCTAACAAGGCCTAAGGAGATATCTGCCGTGCGTGCTTCGGTGTCGGTCTTCTGACTGGAACCAGCAGAGCACATCTTCTGGGCCCCGGTGAGTTTTCTAAGGGTAACATTCAGATTGTTGCTTTTATTAGACTATGTGTCTAGTTCTCCTTCCTCGAATTGCAATCTGAGCTTGACTGGCAAATGTGCAAATTCACAGATTCATTGTTTCCCCTGACCTCATGTCTCCATTCTGACACTGAACAGTAAGTAATTGTACTGCCATCCCCAGGCAAGGGACATCCCCAGAGCTCCTACCTAGCCTTTTCGTGGGTCTTTCCCACCGCGAAGGCAATTCACCCTCAGAGTCACCAGATACTCTTGTTCACGGCTGATTCTGAGGCTCAGCATGTGCTTTCGGCCCAAGTTCCATGCACAGATTCACAGTTACTGTGGGTGGGCCATGGGGCCAGGGAAACACCCCCATACACATCAAGGCTGTGCTGCCTTTCCCAACTGAAAACACTCTTCTCATTTTAAATCAGAGCCCTGGTGAGCCACTTTATCCTTTCAGGATGGTGTCTGTGAGGGATTTTCAGTAAATTTTAGCTCTTCAATATTACCACTGGGTGACCAGAGCAGAAGAGAAGCCAATATTACATCCTCTACTGCTAATGACATTTTCAACGGAAACTTTGGGACTTCTCTCTAAAGATCCTGAGATCCTTAGCCAATATTAGGTATCACAGCCTCCTCTGCCCCTTCCCTACTGTTCAGCAAGAGCAATCATTTTGCAAATTTATGCCCTGAAAGCAGAATGCTAGTCCAGTAGCCCCCTAAAGTAGATATTTTTAAAGTTACTCATTACATAAGTAATGTGGGTTCTGAATATTTGACATTAAAAAATGTACAGAAGTTATTTAGGGGTGGAATGAATGACTTAATGTGAGAACCCCCACTGCCCGCACCCTCCACATGTCGCCAGTTCTACCTCCAAACGCCTGGTGCGGCTGCCCCATCCAGCCCTCTCTGCCCCACCTTTGCCCATTCTTCCACCTCGAAACCAGTCTAGATGTTGATACTACATTTTTAGGCTAAAAAAAAAAAAAAAAAAAAAAACAAGAAAAACAAGGTTTCTAAAACTGGCAATGAGTTTAAACGGGAAACTGGTGGCCATCTGTTTAAAATGAGGCGTTCTGCAAGGTCAAGTCCATTTTATTGGGTGAATTTTTAGCGCTGCAGTGGTGTTCTTTTTCATAAGAAGATTGACGAATCCTACACAGGGAGGAAAATATTTGACAGCAGTTTAAGGAGACGTTGTTAGCAGAAACCAAGGCTAGCCAAGTAAGTGGCTTCTCCCCGAAAGCAATTCTTCCCTGTCTAATCTCTTTTTGCAGCTCCTTAGTTCTCTGAGAACCAGAGAAAGGTTGTTTCCCAATAATCCCGCCACAGGGGCACATCGTGAGAGGAAGCTGGGACTCTACGGTACAGCCCACGATGCCACCCCGAGAGCCAGGGCTCCCCTCATCTCTGTTGCCTGGGCCCAGCGAGGAGCTGTGGGTGCAAGAGTTAGGCAGGATCACGGCCCCTGCTGTTTGTTTGGGAGGTGCTTGGCACCAAGGCCCTGCCTCGCATTACTCCCTGTGGCCTTGAGGAAGCTCATAAACCTCTCTGAGCCTTGACTGTCACATTGGTAAGGGGTTACTAAGGCTTCTCAGCAGTGTTTTGAGAATCAAGCGTCTGATCCATGACAGGCACCTAACACGTGTTCAGTGGTGCTTGGCAGAGGTGTTTTCAGGGTTTTTGGCAATGGTTTTTGGCAACTTCAGGACAAGCAATTTAGGTTTCTCTGGGGCTCACCTCACATGAGGCACAGGACTGAGGGGGGCTGGAAGGCAAGCTGTGAGATCAGGGGTGTGGAAAGGGCGCCCCACTGTTACAGATCATGAGCAGGGATGGTGCTCCCCAGACAGCAGGGGGTCCTCTCCTCCAGCAAGGTAACTTCTCAAGCCAGGACCTCAACCTCAAAGCAGCAGCAGCAGGAGGCGATGGGCAGTGGGCTCTCTAACTACACAGAAGGCCGGCGGGAATGGAGTCTGAAGGGGAGAGTCACGGGCAGTGCCCATTCTGCCCTGGCCTGGGGACACGATCCTTCCGGCGGTGGTGACAGCATCTGTCAGGTGTCAGATTCGTGGAGCAGGAAAAGGAGTAGGAATGAGTTCTCTCTGAGTTCCTGGAGGCTTCTCCCTTACAGCAGACATTCTCACAGGGCTTAAATTAAGGCAAGAAACCAGCTCTCCAAACTTTGAGTGTCTGAAAGTGAAATATCACTTTGGGATTTTGGAGATACTGAAGACCATGGGAATGACCAGTGAATGCACGATCCCATCTTAAAGCGGGGCTCAGCTCTCTGGGGTCCATCAGATGTGATGGTGTGGGCTCAGAGCCATCACAGAACCAAGGGCTGTGGCCTCTGAGTGGTTTGTATGCAGGAGCAATGTTTTGAAAATGGCCAGGTACGGTGGCTAACATCTGTAATCCCAGCTACTTGGAAGGTTGAAGCACGAGAATCCCTTGATCCTCGGAGGTGACAGAGGCTGCAGTGAGCGGAGGCTGTACCACAGTGCTCCAGCCTGGGAGACAGAGTGACACCATGCCTCTACGTAAATAAATTAATTAAGTGTTTTGAAAGTGACCCCTTGAAACTCTGTCCATCATCAGACTTTGCATTTAGTAAGTCCATGTTTATTCAAGAACTTCTAGAAAAGGAAGAACTTTTCAAACTTTCCTTGGATCAACTGGTCACCCAGAAGGGGATTTCCTCGGGATGTGAAGGGGGTCTTCTTGCTTTTAAATTGCCATGGTAGAAGGCAGAGGAGGCACACTGGGGCCGTGCTGAACTAATGCCAGTATGCCCAGGCTCAGGCCAGGCAGGGAGCTTTGGCATAGGACCCTCTGCATGCTTCTTCTCCTCTACCCAGAGCTTCTAGACGTGGCTGAGAGGTGTGACTTGGTCCTGGCTCACGGAGGGCCCTGATGGAGTGAGAGAAGTGGAGAATGGCTCCCTTGGTCAAGTGGGGGATGTTTCAGGTGTGGGGAGGAGCCAGGTCGCTATCCAGGTGCCAGGCTGCCTTCACCTTCACCTTCCCTCCCTTGCTTAGTTGATCCAGTCATGGGCTCTAACCTGGGGGGACTGACTGGTCCAAAGACAGACTTAGATCCTGCAAGGGGGTGTGGAATGGTTTTCCTGTTAGTAACTCTGCGGTCCGGGGAGCCCCGGCGAGTGCTGGGCCCAGCCGGAGGGTTCCAGCTGTAGCTCTGCTGAAAGGCACCCAGCCTTAGTCAAGGGCTCCCTGCCCGAGACTCCTGGGGGCACACAGCTCCCCTGCTGGGGCACTGTCTGCTTCCTCTTCCCTTGAGTGGGGTGCCAGCCCATTCCCCATTCCCTCCAAGGCCTGCTTCCCCCTGAAGGATACCTGGGACCACGACCCCACGCCCTGCCACTGGTGGGAAGACCTCACGTGGCCATAGCACCCTGCCCACCTCTCAAGATCCAGCCCAGGAGCAAAGCCCACAGAGCCCCTCCCTGGGAGTGGGCAGCCCACAGAGGTAGTCACCGTCTCAGGCTGCCCCGCTCCTCTTCCTTCCAGCCCCAGACCTAGAAAACCAGCCTGAGATGAACCTGGCCTGAGCTCTGAAGCCTTCCCTTTGCTCTGTCTCAGCTTCCTACTTCTCTGTGGCTCTGCTCCTTTCCCACAGAGGAGCGACATGTCCAGGGCAGGGAAAGGCTTCCATTCTCAAAGGCCATTTGAGAGCTGTGGAAACTGTGGGTGAGGCCTTCATACTTCTGCGGCCTGGGAACATGGGCACTCTCTCTCCAAGTCAGGCCAGCCTGTTTCGGTACCTGACAATCTGCCCCCTTCCACCCTCACTCTTCCTGGGCCTCCAGATCAGAAAAGCCATTGAAGTTGCTGATTTTCAGACTCTTCTCTACTCTTTTCCTCCTAATACTCAATCTATCCCCCAATTCTCCCGCTGACCCCCCTTGTCCTCTTGTTTCCAGCCTGGGGGTGGAGGGGCAGCCACTCTCGTTGCCTTCCCCAGGGCATCCTCCCTGCCCTCCCTTCCCCGCCCTCCCGGTTGTAACCCTGCCTGTGGAGGGAGGCCCTGGGGCTTTTCAGCATGAATCTGGGAATTTGGTCCAGGCTGGGCTTGCTGGTGAAGCTGCCACTGCAATCACCTGTTGCTTTCGATTTACATCCCATCATCTGATGGCAAAAGTGCTGAGCCTTGAGGTCAGAGTGTCTCAGCCCCAACTGGGGAGAGATGCTGATTTTAAAATGCTTCCTGTTTCAGAGCCAGCTGGCTCATTGTGCCCCCTGACACTCAGCTCTTTCCCCAGGTCACACCACAGGTTCACTGAGATTGTAAAAAAACAAAACAAAACAAAACAAAAAACAAACAAAAAAACTACTGTGGTGGTTAGAAACACTCTGAGATTCTTGGGCCAAAAAGCACTAGAAAAACCCCAGCTGCTGGGATTCCCCCTTGGTGGGCGGTGCAGGGTACAGTGTGACTGGGAGTAGGCCAGGAAGCTGCTGATGCCACTACGCATGTGCTCAGAGGGGCTGTCTAGTCCCAGGCCACCTTCTAAGAGTCACTCTAATGAGATCGATTCTTCAATAGTCTACATTGAACACACAGAACACAGCAGAGGAAAAACACACACACTTGGCAGATAACAGCAGAGAACACCAAGGGCTATACACTCTGTAGCTCTCAGTCATGGGTCGTCGGTGTCTGATTTAAAAGGAATTGCCTACATGACATAGACGGACCTTAACCCATGAGGGCTCTGTGAGCTTATCCCAGACTGGAGGTTTGAGCTTCCATCAGGCAAGGCTCCTCTCTGAAACCACGGCAAGCCTCAGGGTGGAAGGAATGGGGACAAGGTGACGGCCTTCTCTAGGTGTCTGCTGCTGGAAGGCTCTGTGAGACTCAAAAAAGGAAGTGACCCAGGGCAGAGAGAGAACAGACACCACCTTGCAACATTCACTGTGGGGAAACTCATCCTGGCCTGGCCTTAGCCAGCAACCTCAGGAGGCAGCACTGCCATGGGGGGCCCAGACAGGATGCCACTGGCGCAGGGAGGCCCTGTGCTGGGAGCTGTGAGGGCTGAATATATGGTTCCTCCCCACAGCCTTGATGGCCTCTGAGCCCCCAAACAACGCACTCAACTATTCCCCTCCCCTGCCCCCAGGCTCTGCAGTGTCTGTGCTCACTGAAGCCAGTGACGTGAGGTCTTAGGGAGACTGCAGCTCTCACACTGAGCCCCTGGCCTCCCTGGACCCACCCAGCCTCTTGGGCTCATCTTCCTCATTCTGCTCAGCCTCTGCATCCACCCCTGCCTCAGCACAGCCCCCCAGCAGTGGGGGGCTGGGGAGGTACTGGAGGAGCCGGCCTTCCCTCTTCATTTCGGCCAGCTCCTTGGCACAGCAGCTGGGTGTGTTGGTCTCATAGGTGTCGTGGAAGGTGTTGTAGTCCACCTCATAGAAGCCCTTTTCCAAGGTGAGGACTGGTGTGAATCGGTGGCCCCAGAGCACCTCTGTATCCATGTAGGAGCTCCGGGCTTGGCAGGTCATCCCTGGGGATATAGAAGTTATATGCATTACAGTGCAATCATCCACCTATCCATCCATCCATCCATCCATCCATCCATCTATCCAATCATCTATCCATCCATCCATCCATCCACCCACCACCCACCCACACATTTATCCATCCATTTATTCATCCATTTATACCTACCTACATACATACAATCATCCACCCAATCATCCATCCAATCATCCAGCCATCCATCCAATTATCCATCCATCCATCCATCCATCCAGATATGGAACAAAAGGCAGGAAAGGGCAAAGATATATCCATCCATTCATCCATCCGTCCATCCGTCCGTCCGTCCGTCCATCCATCCATCCATCCATCCATGCGTCCATCCATGCGTCCATCCATCCAATTATTTATTCATCTATTCAATCATTTATCCTATCACCCATCTATCCATCCACTCATCTACCCAATTACCCGTCCATCCAATCATCATCCATCCATCCATCCAATCATCCACACATTCATGCATCCCTTCATTCATCCAATCATTCATCAAGCATTTCTTGAACATCTACTTTGTGCTAAGCACAGTGAAGATGTAAAGCTGAATAAGACACAGTCCATTCCCTGGGGATTTCAAGGCATGGTGGTGGCAGAAAATTAGAAATCAACATGCAAGATTCTGGAAGTCATTTCCTGGAGACTGGAGTGAATAGATGTTGGAATGGTTGAAGGCAGGGACTTGGTTCCTGAAAACAGCATTCACTTCTAGAAGATTGAGATGGGAAAAACGGCAGGAAAGGGCAAAGGTAAATTAAGCATGAATGAACATGGAGAAGCTGACAGGCATTTGGAACACATGGAGATTGTTTTGGGTAGACACATATGGAGAGAGGGCTCCACGCTGACACGCACACACACACACACACACACACAGTAAGAGGAGCAGACACATAGCTTGGCTTCTTGATTTGAAGCTGCTCCAATGCCTTGTTTCCCTGTCTACTCAGCCCGTGCCATGCCTGTGCTATTTTTAGGTGTTGCTTTCTCTCCAGAGAGGGAGGGAAGCTTTGTTTATGGATGAGGAGGCCTTTGTGCTTAGGGTCACAGAAAAGCAGCTTTCTGATATTTAATCTTTTTGCCAAGGAAGGCATTAACTGTGCTGGTTGGGTGCTGAAGGCACCCATCTCCACCTCCCACTTTGGGCTTTCTCGGGGGGCTCGTACCAACCAGACCCAGGTCCAAGGCTGCTTCTCAGCACCAGCGCACCCACACAGATGGGCTCACAGCCTGCTCTCTGCTCTTGGGGATGCCTGCCTGGGCCTCTCCCTTCAGTCCTCACCCTTGTGGCCCCCACAATCTCGGCAGAGAGGCCCAAAGCAGCCTAGACCATGCCAGATGTCTGCAGGCTCCCAGGGCCTTGGGAAAGGCATTGGGCAGGACCTTGGCCCTTTGGGAAAAGCCCCTTTGGGCTCCTCCTGCTACTCTCAGGGTGTGGCAGCGGCTGTCCTGTAGCTAGAGATCCTGCTGCGTCCCTGTCATTTCTCAGTGCATTTGGAAAGGATTCTCCAGGTGGCAGGTATAGTGCTCAGCACAGGGTGCTCCTTTTCATCTTGAATCCTCCCAGCTGCCCGAGGAGATTGATTTTCCTCACTTTGCTGACAAGGTAAGCAGCTTGCTCAGCCCTGCTCAGGAGGGATACGGCAGACCTGTGCTACTCAAGTCAAGGCATGGACTCCCAGCCCACACCTGGCTGCATGTGCCTGACAACCAAGCCATCCACATCCAGGACAGATGTGTATGGGGTGTCCTGCCCTATCTCCCCAGGTCTCCCCTACGGTTTCTGGGACAGAGCAAGCGTAGCTCAGGTTGTGAGAGGGGAGGAGGCCAAACCATGAGGACAATGGACTGTGGGCCTCTGACTTTGAGGGAGGTAGGGTTGGGGGTCCAGCGGGGCAGGTAGCAGCGGCTGCCTCCACTATGAGCCTGTGGGCGCTCTCCCTGCTGTGTGGCTTGGGAGTGAGGGCAGCCTTGGGGAGTGGTCAGGAATGGTACGATTTGTCTGTTTGTCTCTCACCCCATCCTTTTCTTGTGGCTTCAGAGTGGAGTTCTTCCCCTGAAATGCAGCCTGTGTCCTGATTCTGACCCTGGAGACAAGGACAGGGTGACCTGCCAGCCCCTAGCTCTGCAGGGGAAAGCCTCCGGTGTCCTGACTGTCCCCGGCCCTAGGGGCTGCCCGCCTGCCAGCATATGCTGCCTGCCAGGCTCCCGCCCCCAGCAGATGGCCGAGCATCCCCCTCTGGCACCAGTCCCTGGAGCTTATCATTACCCTCTCCTGCTTCCACCGACTTCAAAATGGGAAGGCTTGTGGAGGCCGGGTCTGAGTCCCCTGCCCGGCAGCCAGCTTCCTGGGGGCTGCAAGGTGTGCTTGGCCGTCTTTCTGACAGGCCCCTCATATGTTAGGGGCCAGAGTGGTGAGAGAAGCTCCAGATTTATAAGTGGAAGAGCTGAGTATGAACACTCGCTGTCTACACAATGCTTTTGTAGTTCAGCTTCCACATCTGTAAAATGAGCCTGAAGCCAGCCCTACACCATTGTTTGCAAGAATTTGAAAAATAGACAAGCATCTTCTGAGCGTGACTGAGTTCTAGAACCCATCTTAGGGCCTGACCAGCTGCTCACTGTACTTGGCGAGAGAGAAGGAGAGAGAGAGATTGAGAGAGAGAAGGCACGAGACAGAAATGAAATAAGCAGGATGTCGGGTGGGGTGGGGACTAGGGTCCTCAGCCAGAGCTCAGGCGCCCCCAGGCCTTGGGCTCCCTGGAGCCACCTCACAGAGGTCTACCATGGTGGAGTGGCTGAGGAATGGGGGGGTCCTTGGCTACCAGCTACTGTTGAGTCAGGAGCTGAGCAGGGAGGTGCTGTGCTGGCCACAAAGAGGGCATTTTCTTGGGCATACGTGGATGTTGATGCCTTAGCATGGATGCACTGTTTTTTTTGGGGGGTGTAAGAAAGGAGCCTTGCCTGCCCTGGGTTCACTATGCCAACCTCCTGTAAGAACGTTGAGGGTTGGCTGCTCCAGAGGGGCCCCAGCCTGGAGAGCCCTTCCCCTGCAGCAAAGGTCTCTCCAAGTAAAGGATTGGTGAGAACCCTTTTGAGTTTAGGAAATTCTGCATCCCCTCCGTTCCCAGTGATGAGACTCAGTGTGTAAGGACAGGGAGAATTCCACTGTAAAGAAACCAGATCGCTTTTGTTTTGCCCTATGATTACCAGGAGACCAGATTACCCATCTGACCAGCGAGCTTTTCTGGGTAGAACACCTGTTCCAAGAAGGGGCAGTTTGGCCTGTAGGAACCAAGCGCTGGCTCTGGGGTCCCCTGCCTCGACTTCCACCCTGCTTCTCACTTGAAAGCGCTTGCTTTTGGGTAAATAATTTAGCCTGCTGTGTCCCTGTTTCTTTATCTGTACCTTAATAAAAACTATCCTAGGGCGTGGGAGGACATTCGGCCAGATAATAGATGTTTATGGTTTAGGACAGTGCCTGGAAATTGGGAAGATCCTGTCAGCGTTATCTATCTTGAGTAGCTAACACTTTAGGGATTGAATCTGCTGCCTATGCCAGCCCAGGACACTTAGGCACAGGCCTGCATCTTCTGCAGTCACAGTGGCTAAGTCTGAAGTGTGGGTAGGACCATCTGTGGCTGAGGAGGACAAAGCGTCTTACCTGTGGCTTCCACCATCCCTTCTAGAATGACCACGACTTCGAACTCCTCCTGATGCAGCTGAGCCTGAGACATCTCCCAGAAAGGGCTCTTCTCGTTGATCTCGTGGGATATGATGAGGGGAGACACCAGGAAGAGGCGGTCGTCGCCCGTGTCGAAGCCCACGTTGATGTCGGTCTGGTTCAGGGGGATGAACTCCCCCTCTTTGGTCTGCCGGGACTTGATGAGCTTGGCGCGGATGGAGGCCTCCACGATGTGGGAGTTGCGGAGGTCGCCCACCCGGAACATGAGGCACAGCTTCTCGTCCCGCATGGAGATGACCGCGTTGTTGGAAAACATGAGGGTCTCCGCTCTCTTCTTGGGCTGGCTGATCTTGACAAACATGCACCCCACCATGAAGGCATTGACGATGGAGCCCAGGATGGCCTGGACCAACAGGAGTATGATCCCCTCTGGACACTTCTCTGTGATGACTCGGAAGCCGTACCCAATGGTCGTTTCAGTCTCAATGGAGAACAGGAAAGCAGACACGAAGCCACTGAGGTTTTCAACGCAAGGAATCCACTCTCGGTCACCAACGTGGTCCAGGTCACCCCGGATATAAGCAATGAGCCACCAGATGAAGCCGAAGAACAGCCAGGTGACAGTGTAAACCATGGTGAAGACGAGCAGGTTGAAGCGCCACTTGAGGTCCACCAGGGTGGTGAAAAGGTCGCTCAGGTACCGGTAGGTCTCCTGGACATTGCCGTGGTGCACATTGCACTTGCCGCTCTTCTCCATGTAGCGCTGGCGCGGCTTCTTGCCCTCGGCCAGCAGGCGCGTGCGGTCTGTGGCAATGGGGACGTAATCGCGGGCCTGTTTGGGAATCTTCTTGGGGTCCCAGGGAGTAACTCCAATCTCCATGTCCTGGTTCATGGCATTCCTAGAATCGCCAGCCATAGCTGGGATGCTCTGAGTTAAAAAAGACACCATCAGTGAACTGGGCTGTTCTGATTCACTAGAATCCAAGACGGAGGGTCGCCCCCACCCCAGGGCTCTCCCTGGCTTCTCCTCTGCTACCCAGGGGTCAGAGTGTGAAATCCTCAAAGGCAGGGGCCGCACTCACTTATAGGGTTCTTTTGTATCCCTGGTGCCTAGTATAGAGTCTAGAACATAGTAGATGCTCAACTGCTGTTTGTTGAATGAATAAATGAACAACACTTAGGTGCAAACTACACATTAAGTATTTAAAGGATTTGATAACTCTGGGAGCAATTTTAAAAAGAAGAATCACAACGGTTTATTAAATGCCTACTATGTCCCATGCATTACATATCGTCTTATTATCTCCACAGCAACTCACTGGCATTAGATTTTGGAATCCCCATTATATAACACTATATTGTTTGCTTATGGATCAGACTTAATTCTAACAGTCTCTCTCCCACCCACAGAACGTAAGCTCCACAGGGGCATACGTCTGTGTTCGTTTTGTTCTCGGATATTCCAAGCATTTAGAACATAGCCTGGCACATATATGTATTGTAAAAGTACTTATTAAATAGTTGGATGGATAAGTAAGAAAACAACGTTCCAAAAAGGTTAAGTGACACCAAGGCCACCAAATATCAGGCGGGGCTGATATCTGGATTCCTGCTCATCTGGCCCAAGCCTGTGCTGTTTCTTTCATTTCCTTCGGTCTCCATTTATCTTGAGGTCTTTCAGCAGCAGACGGAAAGGAAAAGGCGCATGTGTCCCATTTGTCAATTGGTCACTCCTACAGTCTGAGTATGAAGTCTGAGGCCATATGAGCACTTGTTAAAACGACAAATTGCTGTGTAGGCCCACCATTAGAAAATCTGATTTTGTTATTCTCTGTCCTTTAAGAAATTGAAATGGACAGGATGTGAATGCCCCCAAGGCTCTTCAAAGGGCATAACATGTTTTGGGGGTACCTGCCACACTTCCAGGAGACACCCAGACACTACAATACAGGTGTCTGATATTTCGCTCAAAACCCATTTAACACGCTTTGAGACCCTCCTGCAGTTAGGAAAGACTTTTTAAATTAACAATAACAGACTACATTTCTGGACACTTATAAGCCAGGCACTGCACTAGGAAATTTTTATTCATTAGCTGATTTAATCCTCACAATATGATTTGATAAATACTATTATTATCCCTTTATTTTTTCAGAAGAGAAGAATGAAGCTCATGTAGCATGTGGCCAAGTGAGGTTTTGGATCTAGGTTTATCTGGCTGCAGCCTGAGGGTCGACCCACAGCACTCACCACACAATAGCCATCAGACACTGATGCTCATGCTTAGGCTGATGACCTGCTCCCTCCAGAAAATTCTATGAGCTTCTGGCCTTGGGAAACATCACCTTACCTTAAGGATACGATAGTATCATCAGCCCTTCTTCCTCTTTATAAGCAAACTTTCCTTGAATTCACAGGTACCCTCCTTCCCGGGTATGGGATCCCCCAGGATACCCCACTTACTTATCTGTCCTGATCGAGAGACACCAGATGCCAAGACTGCTCTGTCACCTGGCCAGTTTCATGTCTTTCCCTGCAGGCCTGAGCCCTGGAAACATTCCCAGGCACTGAAACCCTGCTTAGGTTGATACCTGAAATACTGAAAGATCAAATATGTTGCGAAACATATAGGAATTACCCCGACCTTAGGCAATCACTCCATAACCCAGAGCCCTTGTTGCAGACATTGCTGAGCAGAGCCTCTCTTTGGCTCTGCAGGAGTCGTGAGGACCGCTGCAGCACTCCCCATGTAAGTTCCCCTAATACCTGCTTTGGCATTCAGTGCCTCCTCAACTGACCCCATTTTGGGATGGTTTGAGTAGTCCCTTGCAGGAATTCCCCTGCCACCATTCTGGGGGTGACTCTAGCTGCAGTTTCTGCCAGGCAGAACACCACACCAGGAAGCTATGTCCCCACAGAACAACCTGGTAAAAGTTCTGTCAACCACTGAGCCAACTGCCTCAACGGCAAACCAAGGTAGATTCCACATGTCCTGGGAAGTCAGGGGACCCTGGTGGGCCTTTTCCTGTGCTGCCTGGGTGGTTGTAGCAATTTCAAGGTAACCTTTAAAACATCATATGGAAGGGTCATCTGAAGGGCTATTTGTCCCGGATGTCCATTGGCCATTTCCCATTCTGCATAGGGCCACCTGCTCCGTCCTCCTTCATGTGGCAGTTAACAAAGATAAATGAGACAAGGAGGAAAAGGCTTGGGGCTTCTTTGCAAAATCCCAAGCAGGAATTTGCTCCCGTAAGTGGGAGACTTCATCCTGAAAACCCGATCACAGATGCTCAGAGATGGTGGGAAATGCTGCTGTCCCGAGGCCCTGTGTGTTCTGGACACCCCAGCTGCTGGAACTGAGATAGGGTTCCAATGGGGGTGCTGCTGCTGTGGACTCCCCGGGCCACTGAGGCTGGGCAGGGCAGGCATAGTGCCCACAGGAATGAGTCATCAACCGGGGCACATGGGAACTCACATCCTCCTGTGCTCAGCTCTTTGGGGAAAACAGCTTGCTGCTGATTTTCTGCACTGTTTCCTTCTTTATTTTTAAACATACTTGCATACATTCTTGTAGGCAAAGGCTTTGTGCTCTACTAGAAATGGGAAAATGTTTTCTAGGACACTTCATCCCAGATACGAACACTTTTTCGTCCAGGAGATAGGAAAGGTAGTTTACTTTTGATGTGACATTGGGATGCATTCCTGTATGAGGGCATCATCTGCAGAAGCCATTCCTTGCTCAACCCAGAGTAACATTTGGATTCGAACTCAGTGTCCAACAAACCTGCTTTGTGGTCCAAAGAAAAACAATCTTAACTTTCTTTGCCTCAGTTTACTCTGCTATAAATCCCAGATAATATTCTCTGCCTCTCCAGCCCTGGGAGCCAATTGTAGGGTCTCATGGAAAAAATACATAATACAAACATAAGTATAAATGAACATGTGTTTATAATCTCTCCTCAAATTGAAATTTAACACAATATCCTGTTAACCCCATTTTAAAGATGAAGAGAGAGAGGTAGAGAATATCTAAGACAAGTAGCTAAAGGGCCAGTGGGCAGTTTGCAGGGCAAACATTGAGCTGAGTGGCATCGAGCCCCTGCTCTTCAGATTTCTTTTAAGGGTAAGTAAAACGACCATCCTTGAAGCCCTGGCCTTCGGTGCCGTGTGCCTATCAAGTCAAAAGGATTTTCAGCGACAATGGAGATGAAGTTCTTTAATCAGGTTTTCAAGATCCGTTCTATTAATTATGCACTCATTCAGCTCACATTAATTGAGGAACTACTGTAGCGGAGCCCCTGTGTTAGGAGCTGGACATAAAGCAGTGAAGAAGATAAACGCAGAGCCAGCCCTCCCATAGTTGATATTTTAGCATTGCCTCTTCGAAGCTAGGGCTTTTGCAGAACTGTCTGTAGAGGAAAGACAGGGAGGAATGTGTGGCCGACCCAGGCAAGCTGAGTCTCCTAGCTACTCTCTGCAGGATGCAGGGAAAGGCACTGACTTGAGCAAATCCTATTAAGCCTCATCAAGCCTGTTACTGCTCTTCTTCCATCGTCTCCTGTGTCTGTGAATGGGAAGCTGTGGGGAGACATGATGAAAGCTTTTGGAAAAGACAGAGCTTCAAGTCCAGCAAAGGGGTTTAATCCCTTTGATAGGAAAACACAAGTGGAGGAAGACTCAAAAGAGACAAAAATGAAAGGAAGCTGTATTTCAGATGATGCGTCAGTGACTCTGACATCCATTTAGATGGACCTCTGGATTAAGAATTCCAAACACACCCACCACAGGGAGGAAAACTCCGTGTCATGACGCGGTCTAGAATGTCAGGGGTGGGGGCCACAGCAACTTGGTAGGAGCCTCGTTTGGGGGTCAGCAGGGCTTCCTGGAGAGACCACTGGGCTGGAAGTCTTTTCTCAGACTCAGTCTCCCTATTTGTGATCACAAACATCTTTATCAACTTCCTACTTTCTCTGTCATACATGCTGGATCAAAATGTACATTCCCTGAGCTTTGGAACACAGGATAAAATTGGAGGCAGAGGAATGGAGGAGGATGTGCTCACGTCTCACATGGAGATATTTGTACTCTTCTATGGGAATATATATGACTGTACCCATAGGAAAATGCTCCAAACGAGTTGGTGAATAGGCTGCCCCAATCCCCTCAAGGCCCTTTGGGGTTAGCAGGGAGCATTCAAGGTGTTACACTTGAATGTAAACCAGAATACATGCTGGGGACAGAGAAGGCATTTGTAAGTAAATGCAATTCCAAGACAGTCTCGTGATTCCTGCCCCTGGTACATACTACCTGAGGAACCCCAGGAAATCCTCACTACCATGATTGGGGCATGTCATATGGCAGAGCGGACTTTAAATAAGGAAGTTCATCTGGGGTGAGCTTGACCCAATCATATGCTGTTAGAATGGACTGGGCTTTTCCTGAAGTAGGTGATTCAAATTATCGGAGAAATGAGACAGAGGGAGGTTCTCCTTTGCTGGCTTTGAAGATGGAGGGGGCCACACGGCGAGGAATTCGGGTGACATTCCTTGAGAGCTAAGAGCAGTCTCCAGCTGACAGCCAGCAAAAAAGTGAGGACCTCAGTCTCATGACCATGGAGACCTGAATTCTGCCAGAACCACGGGAGCTTGAAGGGGGCCGAGTTCCACATGAAAATACTGGCCTCACTGACACCCTGGTTTTGGCCTTGTGAGAACAGAGCAGAGAACACAGTCACGTCATGCCTGGACTTCTGGCCTACAGAACTGTGAGCTGATAAATGGGTGCTGTTTCCAGCCATTACATCTGTGGTCATCTGTTATGGCAGAAATAGAAAATCCAGTACAGAAAGGGAAGCCGGATTATGAACAGTTAGGAAAGCTGACGCTGGCATCAGATGACCTAGGTTCCTGTTATGCCTGGAGCTGAGGCACATTTGGAAAAGTTACTTCTCTAAGCATCCCTTGCTTTATTTACTAAATGAGGATAACAGTACTCACCAAAAAGAGCTGCTGCGAAGATGAAATGAAAGCTCTGGTTAACAGTGCCTGGCTTACAGGAGCCTTCCTGAGAGGTAGCTCCTAGCATTTTCTACGTGGGCGCAGGGCCGGGAAAAGAGCTGGAGGGGTGGGGGGTGAGGGGTAGGAGTGCTTCAAACAACTCCAGAAGGAGGAAGGAGAACTGACAGGTCCAGAGTGCTGCCTACTGTGTGTCAGCATCGCGCTCCCACTCCCAAGACAGAGACATTATCTTCAGTTTACAACGGGAAAACGGGAGAGAGCTTATAAACCTCGCCCGGAATCGCACAGCGAGTGCTGCAGGCTCTCCAGATTCCGCAGCAGCTGCTCTGGATGAGGGCATGCCTAGAGGCCCTGCTCCGCTGCTGCAGCCTCTATGGGATTGGGAACCGTGCCCCCTTTCCTCCCCGCCCCCGCCCCTAGAAGCCCTGCCTGAAGAATTTTCTGAGAACTTTCCCTTTCCTCCCTTCCCCGCCTGAGGTCCAGGTCCAAGGTGTTTCCCTTGCACCTTCATCCCTCGCCCTGCAGAGGCCTGCTTCTCGCTTCCGGGGTCGCCAGTGCACCCCTCTCGCCCTGGCCGGAGCCTAGGAGAGATCGGGAGGAGGCTGGGACGGGGGAGGAGGGCTACGACATGGGAGGGGAGCCTGGGAGAGAAGGGGAGGGAGGCTGGGACAGGGGAGCCTGAGCGCTGCAACCTCTAGCCTGGCCTGGGAGTGTGACACAGAGGACGCCCCTCACCCTGCAGGGGACGAAGCCCCCAGTGGGGCTGGATAAGGCTATGCCTGC
Organism: Lagothrix lagotricha; assembly: GCA_963574225.1. Classification (NCBI taxonomy): domain Eukaryota; kingdom Metazoa; phylum Chordata; class Mammalia; order Primates; family Atelidae; genus Lagothrix; species Lagothrix lagotricha. Next base: position 83,883 of record CAUYNB010052014.1, read on the forward strand.
TGCCTGCTGCCTGCTGCCTGGGTTTGGCCCCCTAGTCAGCTACAGCTCTGCGGCTGCCGGGAAGGCGGGGCTGGGGGATGCAGGGTGGGAGGATGAGAGCCAGGAGGGGCCTGCAGAGAGGAGACAGAGGCCCTGTCCCCAGGGAACCGGGGTGGCGAGGGGGTTGGCAGGGCCGGGGACTGCCCCCAAGTGGGTCTCTCTTCCTGGAGGAGGGGCGGGCCAGAGGCCCAGAGACTGTGCCCAAACCACACCCGTGGGCAGATTCCTCCCAGGGGCCAGTGCTGGTTTCCCAGCTTTTCAAAATTACCAACCTTAAAACAAAGCGAAATTCTGTTCTAGTGTGCTTGGAGGTTTAATGGCACAGAGCCCAGTGGCAATAAATCTTTAAAAACCCATCAGGTATTTCATTTAAAAACTTCACCATTTTGCAACTATTTGTTCTATCAACTTAGGTCTGCGTCTATTTTTGAATTCCTGAATGTTTTATGGGTCTGCTTTTTGAGCCTGTTTGTTTCATAGCACATGAGGGAGTAGGTGTGAAACCCCAGTGGAAATTGACACAGGGCTTCACTCACTCAGTCAATTAGTGAATCGGTGAACCCCCACTGAACACCCACTGGGTGTTTGAATTATGTTGGGCTCTGGGGGTAGAAGGAAGTCGACTCACACTTCACTGGCATTCCTGAGCTTTCCATTCCTGGGGATCTGCCTAAAATGCAGGTTCTGATTCTCTGGGTCTGCGGTTTCTGGAGTCCGCGGTTTTGCTAAGGAGCCGCAGTGATGTGGATGCAGCTGGTCCTCAGTGCACAGCTGAGCAGCACGGCCTCACTGCCATCAGCTGGGAGCTGGACAGCGTGCTGATGCCTAGTCCCAGAACCTGGCCCCAGGTGACTCTAACAGGCAATGAGATTGAGGACCCTTGATGCACTCTCCGTCCACAAGGAGCTTCCAGTACGATGGGAAGTACACAGGCAAAACAGTCAGTGCAATAGAGAGTGAGAGAGAGGCCAAGGGGCAGTTCTTAATTTGGCTTGTCTGGGGCAGGTGAGGAAGGGTCAGGAAGGCCCTGGTGAGGAAGGTGCCAGTGAGCAGGGTGAGGTAGCAGAGCCTTGTGGGCATGAGAACAGGGGAGCAGACAGTCCTAATAGCTCAGGCATGGAATGCCCATTATATGCCATCTTTGTGCTGAGTGTTTTTTATGCATTTTATCATTTGATCCTCAAACAGATCTATGAAGTCCATTTTAGTCACCTCATTTTACAGGCCACAAAAGCAGAGTGATTTTAGTAGCTTGCTTCAGGCCACACAGTTACTAAGCAGTGGACTAGGTTTTGTCTGATGCCGAAGGCTCTAGGTGCAGCCACTACCGCCGCTGCCTGGGCGGCTGTCCCTCCGGAGCCCTCCGGGTGTGCCCAGGTTGTTCTGAGCCCCTGGGGGTATCAGGCCCTGAGAAAACTGGCCCTGAATGAAGCCAGATCTACACAAGCCTGATCTGCAACCTGAAAGGAATTCATGATTTCCTGCTGTGCCTCTCGCTGGGCACAGGCTCCTCAGTGGCTCCAGTGACTCCCTGCCAACCAGGGCTGTGTTCTCTTTCTCCCTCCTGCTCCCCTCCAGCGTGCTGCCTATTCATCTAACAGCTGCTCCTCAACTTTTTCTAACCACAATACTTGTCCCCAAAGGTCCTTGACTGCTCCAAGCACATAAGGTGTCCATGCGTCCTAAGTAACACCTGTTGTTCTGGCATTGTCACTAAGAATGCCCCGTCACTCTCTGAAAGTCTACTTGTACGGTGGCCCCCAGTAAGAGCAAGACCACTAACTAGCAGCCACTGATTTCACTCTTAACACCCCTTTACTGGATCCTCCTTCATCTAAGGCAGGCCTGCCTCTGCCAGGAGTGAGGATAACACCTCCTCACTCTGGAATGTCTCAGATGGACAGGATGTGCATGCCACAGTAACCAGAACCTGTGGGTCTGTGCTGAGTTCTGCCGTCTACACCCAGGGCTGTGGCTGTAGGGGGTCAGAGAGTGCGGATGCTGGATGGGATTCTTCCAACACAGACACACTGTACATCCTTCTTGCTCATGTGCAGTTAGTAGGCTTTCTCCTATTTTTCTTTAAATGGGATGTCTTACACCCTCATTTTCATATTTTTATATAGAGAAACACTTAAAATATTACATCTTCTTTATTCTAGGAAGAGTAAATGTACAAACCCATGATAAATGCCATGAAAACTTGCCCTGGGTTTGGGGGACCCAGCAGGGGGTGGTGGGGACGGTGGTGAGCTGCACACACATGCGGTTCTAAGGGGGCAGCCACCACTCAGCTCTAGTTCATTGCTGCCATGCCGCGATGTGGCGCAGGCACTGCAAGATCCTCCCTTTTCTTTTCCCAGAAAAGCCAGAAATGAAAACTTTTGAATATTAGGTTTCTTTTTTTTCCATGTTGACCACTAATTCAACAATTTTTGAAAAAGTGAGCCAGCCATAGAAAATGTATGTGTGGGTCAGATTCAGTCTGCCGACAGCCAGTTTATATTTCTGGGCTAGGGAGCCAGAGAGAGGCCTTTTCTTCCCATGGACAGGTTGGGCTGCATTGTGAGTTGGGCTGAGAGTGGGGGTGAGAGTTGTGGGAGTGCCACTCCATTCTCCTCACAGCCTCCCTGTTTGCACTAACAGGTCTGCCACAAACACTACCTGTCAGTCCTCAGGGCGATGCAGGCAGGAGGCACGGCAGGAAGAGGAGAAGTCAATCTGCAAGGCCTGTGAGAGCAGAGAGGGCCACTTGGGCTGCTCCCTCAGTGCCCACCAGCCTGGTTCCCTTGGCCCTAACTAGCCCTGTCTCCTTGCCCACAGCCTTGTGCTCCCCAGCCCCCTCCACCATGCAGATGGCTGCTATGACATTCCCATTCCTTAAAGTGTGGGGCTCCTCACCGCCTTCTCCTCCATAACTGGCACCCTGTGCCAACCTGCTACAGAGAACAGCGTCTTGGGCAATGGCAATAATCCTCCAGTTCGCCAGCAGTAGAAATGGTTCTCAATGGGGAGAGATTTCTGACTGCAAGCACTGCGAGTCCTTCCAGAGGAGGGACAGGAGGGTGGGTCAAGTGGCCTCCTGAGCTGGTTCCTGGTGCCATATAATGGATGCTGATTGTCAGTGGTGAGGGCATCATGGAAAGGACTGGAGAGCTGTGTGAGAAGAGTGGAATGAGACCACAGATGCTGATTTTTATACCCAGGGTTCTCCTGGCTGTCACAGGCTCCCAAGGGCTCCGGGCATGCACAGCTCTTTCACCTCTGCTTTAAGCAGAATACCCCAGAAAGGGCTCCTCTACTCTCCAGAGTGGCTAGAGTCTCTGGTGGCTGTGCATAGGGACTGAGTGTCAGGAGCAGGACGAGGGGCTTTTAGTGAAATGCAGAGCCGGGGACAGCATGGATCTCGGAACAGTCTGTGTCAGATGGGACACTTCATCCCTGTGGAGCGGTCCCTGTACACAATGTTCTCTGATTGCCAAGCTGCTAAGCGCTCTGCGAAAGGGAGCTGCTGGGAAGGCAGATGAGGCATCTCAGGTGGGTGAGGGGCTCTGCTGCATCGGCCTTGCTCAGACCGACTGTCCCTGGGGAGCTGTCACTGGTGCCCAGGTCTCCCCTTCTCAGCGCATCCTGTGTCTCCATTCTGGGCTGCCTCTGTCCCTCAAAGGGGAGCTCACTGCATGGGTGAGATTATTGTTGTGAACAAAGTCAAGGTGGAGACAAGGATGCAGGACTGAGGTTGCTCCCAAGTCACTCAGTTGTCCCTTGTTTTGCTTGGAGACACCCTGACCAGGACAAGCTCTTTAGGGAGCATCTTTCCTGTCTGTGCCACATTCTCCATGGCCTTTGCACTCTTGCTTTTGTTTTCAACACATCAATTCATTGCCTGCAACAGCTTGTACTGCCTTTTGGTTTTTCTTTGCAGAACAGTTCTGGAAGTGAAGTGTGTGTGAGTGTGTGTGTGTGTGTGTGTGTGTGTGTGCGCGTGCGCGCGCACGCACTTGCTACTCTGGACTAGGTGCCTTACGTGTGTTAACGCACTTCGTCAGCTCAGCAACAGTGTAGAATAAGTGTCATGTGTCCATTATTCAGATCAGGAGACTGAGATTCAGAGCAGGGAAGGAAATTGCTCCAGACCACATGGCTCGCAAGCAGCAGAACCTGGGTTTGAACTGACAGCGGCCTGACTTCAGAGCCCACGCTTTCCCTTCCTCCTGCTGCGCACCCATTGGAGTCCAGCCACCTTGGTTCTGAATCATAACCCTGACTCCCCGGCCACATCCTCTGCTCCACATCACATGTTCCTTTATAGGTTCCCACCCTGCATCTCCTTCCTATATAAGAAATAGAAATATTTATGGGATCCTAATGTTCACAACATGTCTGCCATTTTATCAAGAAAAATTCTACCCTACCAAATACTGGCGTAAGGTACTTGGCCCCTCTGGACTGGATTGGTGTAGGTAAAGAGCAGATATAAGGTCTGGAATAATCCCAGTCTTCCTAGTATGCGGATTTATTATCACGGAATAATAATGGCAGTTTACATCTCTGTTGGGCTCTTTCAACTCCCGTGTTGACTCATGAGAATCCCATCACTTTATTCCCCTTTTATAGTTGGATAGTTGGGCTTGCCAGAGGGCACACAAATTCGGGTTAACTCACTCCCAGGATTCTGGCATTGTAGACACAGAAACACCGACTGTGAAGTTTTATGTAATATAAACATTGAAAGACTTAGCAATAGGTCTGCCAGGTGACCCTGACTTCTGGCTGCACAGCAAAGAGGGGCAGTTGGGGTGCCAAATGGGGCAAGAGAAGGTGAGTTCAGGGCCTGCAGAGCCTCAGGTAACCCAGACCAGTGGGAGAGAACTGGCTGCTCATTTAGACTCCATCCATGGAGGATTCCCCACCACAAGTCTAAGGATGTAATAAAGCCCCATGCATTCTTTCCTGATATCTGGAGAGAAACACGTACCCTAGAAATGCTGTGGATCAATTCCATGCTTCCTTTGTCATTAAAGAAACCAAAATACTGAGAGGTCACCATAAACACAAAAAGGCAGAGAGGGAAGGATTAAATGGTGTTTCATGTCAGGATTTTTAAAGGAAGACAGAATTCTAGTCTGAAGGGAGAGCGGGCAGGTCTGGCGTTTTGCTTGGGGAGTTCAATTCTTTGGAGAAAATACCGAAACAAAAAGACCATTTTGATGGTATTTAAAATAGCTCTCTGTCCAGCATATCTAAATGAGTCTAAATATATTCAGAAATTTTTAAAAGAGCAGATATTAGGCCTGATTCAAGGTATGGAATATGGATTTGAAAGGCTTAGTGTCAGGTGAGTGCCTTTCAAGTAACTTAGCATCACAGATGAAGCCCATTATTGAACAGTGAACCTGTGGGGCAGGCCTGAGAGCTTGTGACTGAGCTTCCCCACCTGCCAGCTTGGGAAGAGTATTTGTCTGTCCTCCCCGGTGAGCTGCTGTGAGTCACTTGCCCTTCCTTATACCTCTTCCCTTTAATACCGAGCTGTGGCTTACTTGCAAAATCCACATGCACCCTCCTGGATCCCACAGAAGATGTATGACAAATCATGCCCATAAAAAGGACACAGAAATCAAATTAATTAATTTTGCTTTTTCCCCACATTTGTTTCTGTCTGTCTGGTACTTTTCCTTTTTAAGCCCGCCATCTCTTTGAAAGTGAGCTGCACAGTGATGATCCATTTTCTTCATTGTAACCCTACACTGTATGTATTCCACATTAAATAATAAAGGGGATTAATAATTAAATCAAAATGAAAAACCACTTGTTTCCTCTCTATAGCCCAAGGGACAGATTTCCTGGTCTGGTGCCAATTTGTCAGTGATGATTAGGGAATATGAGGTAGGAGAAGTTCGCAGAGAAGACAGCCCAAGAGCAAGATAATGCGAATTTGAATATATTCATATACAATTGAAAAAGATAAGACCCTGAGGGAAGGTAAATGAACCAGTGAGAAAGAGCCAGGGAAACCAGACATAACAGGTACAATCCCAATAATTATAGCTATCTATGAGGGCTGTACCACATACCCAATTTTATTCCAAGTGCTTGACATGCATAAACTCATTTAATCATTTCAGAAAAGGTCTGATACTATTCTTCCCATTTTATAGATGAGAAAACTGAGGCACAGGAGGGTGAGTCAATTGCTCTGAATCTAGTGAGTGATTGGTCTGGATTTGAACCCAGGCTGAGTGGCCCTTGAGTCACACTCAATGTCTGAGCAACTCCACAAAAATGGAATGCTTAAATAATCCAAGAAAAAAGAGAGAGACAAATATCGTGGGAGAAGAAATGAAACAGAAAAATCCAGGGAGAAATAGAGAATAACAAAGAGAAAGAAATAGGAAAGGCCTGGCACAGTGGCCCATGCCTGTAATCCCAACACATTGGGAGGCCAAGGCAGGTGAATCATCTGAGGTCAGGAGTTGGAGAACAGCCTGGCCAACATGATGAAACCCCGTCTCTACTAAAAATACAAAAAAATTAGCCGGGTGTGGTGGTGCGCACCTGTAGTCACAGCTATTCAGGAGGCTGAGGCATGAGAATAGCTTAAACTCGGGTGGCAGAGGTTGGCAGTGAGCCGAGATCGTGCCACTGTACTCCAGCCTGAGTGACAGAGCAAGACTCTGTCCAAGAAAGAAAGAAAGAGGAAAATTAGAGTAAGGGGGTTGATAATGAAAGAAGAATTTAAAAAAAAAGCAAAGGATGAAAAGGAAAGACAAAGTGAAGAGAAGTGTAATTGGATGTGGGCATCAGAATGAAAGTTGAGGAGGAGGAAAGAAAGAACAGATGAGAGACCCAGCCGAAGGGAACTGTGTCTTGATGCCTGCCACGGGGCACTGCTCATACGCTGTCTTATTTGACCTTTCCCATGACATTTCAAGGTAGGTGTTATTAGATGCATTTTACAGAAAGAGAACTGAAGGCCTGAAAGTCTAATGTCCAAGGTCACACAATTAGTTCATGGTGAAGTAAAAGAACTGTTGACAATTACAAAATGCCAAAGAGAGAAACTGAAGAATAGCAAATCAATGGAGAAACACACTGTATCCATGGACTGGAAGACTCAATATTGTAAAAATGTCTATTCTCTCTGAATTCATATAGAGATTCAATGCAGTTTCCATCAAAATCTCACAAGATTTTTTGTAGAGATAGATAAAATTATTCTAAAATTTATGTGAAAGGGCAAAGCAACTAGAATAGATAAAACAATTTGGGAAAAAGAATAAAGTGGAAGGAATCAGTCTACGTAAGTTCAAGACTCATTACATAGCTGCAGTGATCCAAACTCTATGGTATTGGCAGAAGGATAGACACATAGATTGACGGAACAGAACAGAGAACCCAAAAATAGACCTTTGCAAATATGCCCAACTTATTTTTGACAAAAGTGCAAAAGGAATTCAGTGGAGGAAAGGCAGCCTTTACAACAAATGGCGCTGGAGCAATCGCACATTTTTAGGCAAAAAAAGAACCTTGACCTAAGTCTCAGACTTTATACCAAAGTTAATTCGAAATGGATCATGAACTTAAATATAAAACAATAAAACTTTCTAGAAAAAAGCATGGGAGACAACTTCAAGATCTAGGGCAGGCAAAGAGTTCGTAGACCTGACCAAAAAAGCACAATCCATAAGAAGAAAAACTGATCAATTAAACTTCATCAAACTTAAAAACACTTGCTCTGAAAAAGACTCTGTTAAGATGAAAAGGCAAAATTACAAAGTAGGAGAAAATATTTGCAAATTACATATCTAATAAAGGACTGGGATCTAGAATATATATTTAAAAATCCTCGAAACTCAACAGAAGCAACAACAAAAGCCAATCCAATTAGAAAATGAGCAAAAGACATGGGAAGACACTTTGCCAACAGGATATGTGGAGGCCAAATCAGCACATGAAAAGATGGTCAACAGGCCACGCGCGGCGGCTCACGCCTGTAACCCCAGCACTTTGGGAGGCTGAGGCGGGCAGATCACCTGAAGTCAGGGGCTCGAGACCAGCTTGGCAAACATGTTAAAGCCTTGTCGCTACTAAAAATACAAAAATTGGCCAGGCATGGTGGCATGCACCTGTAGTCCCAGTTACTTGGGAGGCTGAGGCCAGAGAATCTCTTGAACTCAGGAGGCGGAGATTGCAGTGAGCTGAGATCATACCACTACACTCCAGCCTGGGTGACAGAGCAAGACTGTCTCCAAAAAAGAAAAAAATTAAAAAAAAAGGTCAACAGCATTAGTAAGCAGGGAAATGCAAAATAAAAGGTAGCACTAGAATGACTAAAATAAGAAATAGTGACAACACCAAACGTTGGCAATGTTGCAGAGAAGCTGGATCACGGATACATTGTTGGTTTGAGTTTAAAATGGCATAGTCATTTTTGTACCGCAAAACCTAAAATGCAAAAAAAAAAAAAAGTTAAAAATTTTTAAAAAATGGCATAGTCACAATGGAAAACAGCTTGACAGTTCTTTGAAAAAAAAAAAAAGAAAAAACAACGAAACATACAACTACCAAATGACCCATCAATTACACAACTGGGCATTTATCCCAGAGACATGAAAACCTGTGTTCACATAAGAACCAGTCCACAAATGTTTATCGCAACTTTATTTATAATAGCCCCAAAGTGAAAACATCCCAGATGCCTTTCAGTGAGTGAATGGTTAAACAAGCAGTGGTACTATGGAGCATTCCCACTACGGCACATTCCCACTACTCAGCAATAAAAAACCACGCGCACACACACACACACACACACACACCAGCAAGCACACATGCACGCCCCTGAATGAATCTCCAGGAGAATTTTGTTGAGTGAAAAAAGCCAATCCCAAAAGATGACATATTGTATACTGTATAATTCTACTTACATAACATTCTTTTTTTTTTTCTTGAGACAGCACACAGAAACTAGTGGTTGCCAGAGGTTAAGAAAAGGGTGGGGTGGGAGGGAAGTGAGCATGGCTATAAAAGGGCCACATAAGAGATCTCCGTGGCTATGGAAATGTTGTTTTCTTACCAGTTAAGTATTCGTTTTCGTTTTGATGGTGTACTACAGTTTCGCAAGATGTTACCACTGAGACAAACTGGATGAAGGGAATGGCAGATCTCTGATCATTATTTCCGAAACTGCATGTGAATCTATCATGATCTCAAAATCAAAATGTTTAATGAAAAAATAAAGAATGACTGTCGTAGATAAAGAGGTTGAGTGAAAGAAGCATAAATGCGCTTATGATGAAGAGGATGAGTGGGAAAAAAAGACAAACATGGAGGGGGAAACAAACAAACCAAGAAAGAGAGACAGGGAGAAGAAGAGAAAGGAAATGAAATGTGGCCGAGCATGCGTGTTTAGGAGGAGTCAGGGGAGATTGAAAGAGACCAAGGAAAGGTGGTCAGGGCTGGGGGCAGGCACCGGGTCACCAGCAAACCTGTTTCTCAAGCCCCCTTAGAAGCCTTCCCTGCCCCCCAGGGCAGCCTGCCTTTGCCCCTGTGGCCTCCTGTGCCTCTCCCTAAGAATTCGCAGCACCGATGCTGGAATCTCTCTGGGCAGCTCTGCCGTCCCCAGGCAGTGGTCTGAGAGCTCGGAGGGAGGCCAGGCCTGGTACGTAAGATTCCACCTTCTAGCTCAGGTGCCTGCACAAGGCCTGACCTGTGGTAGGAGCTCCCTGCATATTTTTGAGGGAGTTCATCTGGTGAAGGACACTTCACAAAGCAACCTGACTTGGCTGGGGAAGCCTTTATACTGAGACATCCAGTGGGCTGGTTGCTGGGGCCTGGCACCCATGGCGCTGCTGGCGCTGCTGGACAGCCCCCTTGCTGGAGCATAAGCAGCACCTCCCACTGCTCGGGGCTCCAGGCACCAAGTGCTAAGCAGTGCAGTCACCTTGGGGTTGGGAAGGTGGGGGGCGCACTCTGAGGGGGAGACACAGGTTTGGCCCCAGGAAGCATCTGAGATCCTCTTGGTTCTTGCACTGTGTCCCGCTCCCATTTTTCTTTCTGAGCAGCAGGAAATAATGTAGGATGATGGCATTGGGCTTCCCTGATTGTACTGTGGGGTGCCTGAAGTCTGAGAAAACACGCAGCGTGGGTGGCACACCCAGCCCCGAACCACCAAGTCACAGGGGATGAGAATGAGACTCCCAGCTTGCTCTCTCCTTCCCTCCCCCACTCCTCCATGTCTTCCTCACCCTCACCCTTTCCTTTCCCCATATTATCTGACCACCCCATTGATTGATCCCTGGTGACCAGGAAGTGCTGTTGCCACCTGCCAACTGGTCAGAGGATCCCTGACCTTTGCCCTCAGGCTGCTCTGGTCTGGAATGATAATGGAAGTTAACATTTAAGCACTAGCCAGGATCTCCAGGGTCACGTGTTAAAGCTTTGGCTCCGCCATGTAACTTAGCACGGCTCTTGGCAAGGATTCCCGCCATCCTGGGTCCTGCTGACTAGAATAGCTCCCTTATCAGAATGTCAAGGTAGGAGGAGCTGGATAAGCTGCCGCCCAGCAGGGGCTTCAGAGGCAGCCGCTCAAGCCAGCCCTGGCTGGTAGAATGTCGGAAGGGGAAGCTGTCCACTCTGTTTTAAAACAATTCCAGAGAAAGCCGCTCTACAAGTCTTTTTGAGAAATACACTCAGGTATTCTTATTCAAATGGCTCACCACCGTCCTTTGTACTGGAACTCTCATTCTTCCGTTTTTCGTTTGTTTTGTGTGTTTTTTTTTAAACAGAAGGATTCCTCCATGGCTGACAACTATCCTAACAGTTATCTGATGATGGATCTGCTCTTGGAAACACGGCCAGCTCTCAATGACCTGTCTGTGGCCCACACACAGTGAACATGTTCATCCAAAAATGGCCCCTTTGAGCTACCGGATGGATTCCCTGACCCCTGCCTTCTCTCTACCATCTTTCCACCTCCAGCCTAAATAGTCAATCAGTATCGGCTCAGAAAATGCAAGTTTTTGCTAACATTCACCTAAACAAAAAGCATAACCCTGCCCCAACCGCCACATTCCAAGGTTTTCGAAAATTAATTTTTGCTGACACATGAAAAGTGATCAAACGAATGGTTGTTGAACGAGTTTTAAAAATGTGAAGTGGTTGCAGTGTTCAAGTACATGAAAGCGCAGCATGCCCATTTGTGGCTTCGCCCACAGCAGAGAGAAGAATCAGGCCATTTGAAGGGCAAGTGGGAACTGGAGAATGGGTACTCTAGTTGTTTCTTCCCTCCTGGGGAGTTTACTTCATCACAGATGACTAGAGCAGCCTTCAGAGTCTCTTGAATTCCTGGACAAGAAACCCAGTCAGGAGCTTGCAGAAAGCCCCAGAGGGACCTCTCTTTGCACCAGAGGCAGCAAGGCAAGGGAATGCTGTGACAGAGCCCCATGCATGTCTCTGCTGGACCCACAAATGAAGAGCTTTGCACTGCTCAGGATGAGCCACCAGACTGGGGAAGCCACAATGGGGAATCTCACTAAGATCTGACTTCATCCTGGAGAAGGTAGCTAAGCTCTGGGGACAGCCCTGGGCAGAGTGAATGTGGCCCAGCTCTTCTCTGAGCCTCCTCACCCTTGGCTCCTCCTTCAGCTGGACTACTCGCTGGATGGAGCACAATCATTTTCTGCTGAATGCAGACAGGCTACTTAAATGAAAACTGCTGCCTGTGAGTAATGCCAGCAATTTACAGCAGCTTTTGGAGAGGCCAGAAAACAGCTATGCCTGAGTGGCTGGTTCCCTTTCTGTTGGAGAGCTAGATAGCAGAGCTAGAACATTGCTCTGGGGACAATCCTTGTGCTTTGTGGAATGTATAGGCAAATTCTCCATCCCTCCCTTTTTTTTTTTTTTTTTTTGAAATGGGGTCTTGCTATGTTGCCCCGATTGGTCTTGAACTCCTGGGCTCAAGTAAGCCTCTTACCTCAGCACCCTGAGCTGGCAATTTCTCTATGCGATGTTTCCTCTCTTTCAATGGTGGCCCTGCTGCTGCTCTTCCAAGAAGCACATACCCTGTGCCCCAGGCCTCCCCCCGAAGGCCTTATGCCTCTAGGCAGAATGGTGCCATCTCAGGTGGGCTCCATAGATAGTTTAAAATGCCAGCCATGCCGCAGCCATGCCGACCAAACTCTTCATGCCAGAGTCCAACCATGGGACTCTAACTCCCACATCATTCGCTCTGCTCTGTTCATTCCTCAGATTCCAGGAAGCCTGAGGGCCTCATTCAGCCAGATGGTGCGACTTACACCTGGCTTTGAGGAAAAGCAGGGACGTAGGAAGACCAGAGAAGCTTTCAGAATTAGCTTTTGTTAGTGGAAAGACCCTGGATTTAAAGCCAGAGGACAAGAGCTTTGGAAATAACAGTGCTGCTGCCACATAGTGCTTGGAGTTCTATCACCCTTACTCATCTACAAAACAGAAGACACAAACTCTGTCCACAGGACTGGTGTCAAGATGAGCTCATGAACGTATCTGGCTCAGCACCTTGGTTTCATAAATATTAGCCTGTTTCTCACATGGAAAAGTGCTTTGGGAACCAGAAAGCCCTATAAAGCATGGCTTATGATGAAAACGAGGCACGTTTTGGAGTCAGAGCTAGGAAAGGATATCCCTTTATGTGCTGTGCACCTCAGGCAAGTGGCACAGCCTCTCTGGGCTGTGATTTTTCACCTGTAGAAGGTAGGCGATAATCTCGGCTTATTAAAAGGACTGAAACAGAGTCAAGTAGTTGGCATGTTCCTGTTGATCTTCTTCTGGTGTTTGAAAAGAATTCTGGAACAGGTTTGGGCTGGCCTTGCTCACAGGTTCTGGGCAGCCCTAGAACTTTGGGGGCTGGACCTGAGGCCCCCCACAGCCCCCGGGGGCAGCAGAGCCCTGTCTGAGGGAAGGCACAGGTAAAACCAGGGGGCAACAGCTCTGCAGGGGGAAGCACTGACTTGAAGAGAAGGGGAGCAATGACAAAGTTGCCCTTCCCTGTTCTCTATCCTCTGCCCTCGAAGCCTTCACCCCTGGCCTTTCTGAACTGTTTGAAAGCTGTTTAAAAAGAGATAGGAAGGTATGCAGGAAGTGAGTCGGGCAGCGAGGGGGGCAGAAGTCACAAGGCTGTGTTTCCAATTTGGCCACACTTAAAAGAGAAAGCAAGATTAGACAGGGGATCTAAGGCTGAGGGGCCACCGCCCCCACCCTGGCCCTCCCTGCTCCCATTTGAAGGTAGAGTCCTACCAAATGAATAAAGTCCTCCCCACCCCACCCCCACCTCCTGGTCACTGTCCTTGCCTCTCACACCACTGCTGGGACATCTGGGGTGCCCCCAGGTAGCCCTGGTCTAGAGCCAGAAGTGGAGGTGCTTATGGCTGGGCTCCCCACGCCCAGGGCATCCTGAAGCCGCGGAGATGTCCAATTTCCTGGCTAAACTTGAGTCCTGCCCTAAGCTTTTCCTTATCTTCCTTGGCTCCCAATCCAGCAGGATCCCTGTGAAAGCCTGCTGCCCCGGCGATGGACACCTGAGGGTGTCGTCCTGCCCGTCAGAACCCGCGAGCCAGGGGAGAAATGGAGGAGGAAAAAAAGACAACTTACTTGTTGAGATCGGAGCTGCCGAGTCCCACTGAGGCTAACTTCTGGGGGGTCCCTTAGCGGCAGTGCAGGGGGCGCTCAGGGATTTCGGGGGGACTCCCCAGCCCTTGCCATGACCCCACGGAGGAGCTGTAGCTGGAACCTCTCCCTGTCGTGGGGTCCTTTGGGCAGAGGTGCCTAAACCATCCTGCCCCTTCACTCGCGGCCCCTTGGGTCACTCCCTTTCTCCAGCGAGAGCAGCTGGAGGCAGTCTGTCTCTCTCTCTCTCCGCACCCCCCCCACCGTGTGTGTGTGTGTGTGTGTGTGTGTGTGTGTCCCCTCCTCCCTCTCCCCTCCTCTCTCCCTCCGTCCCTGGTACGGATGAATCTCTGGGTAGTAACGCTACTGGAAGGGCCACCGGCATTGGCGGCGGGGGGCGGGCTGGGGTGGGGCGGGGGCTCCATGTGATCCGGGAAGCCGTCAGCTCCGTAGGACTGGGAGGGAGGAGGAAGGCGGCGGGAGAGCCCGGCAGGCGTCCCGCCCTCCTCTCGCGCACCCTCGGCCCCCTGAGCCCTCCCTCGGCTCCCCCCGCCCCCGGCTGCACCCACGCTGCGGGTGCCAGGGATCGAGACCTGCTCGCACGCGAGCGCCCCGCGCCTGTGTGTGAGCGCCGCGTGTGCACGCGTGTCCGTGTGTGAGCGCCGCGTGTTCAGTGGGTGCGGTGGAGCAGACAGAAAGAAGGGAGAAACTATTAGGGCAGAAATCTTGGCTCGGAGCCTCGGCGGGGATGCTTGGTAGCTCCGCGGTGCGCTGAGCGGGCGGTTGGCAGCATTTCTCGGTTTCCCAGGAGGGATGGAGCAGATGAGGGAATTCCTTCGGGAAGGCGGGGGAGCCGCAGTCCCGGCGCTGCATCCCCCTCGCGACGGCTCTGGCACCCGCGGTGGAGGGAGGGTCTGGGGGCCTGATCCGCCGGCTGCAGGTGGAGTAGGTCCAGGGACAGGACCCAGGCCAGCTGTCCCCGGGCTCGCTGCTCACCCCGGACGTTCTCTTCCGGGCGTGCGGCGTCTGCTGGGCGGCGATGGCTGGAAATGCGCCCTGCACCGACCGAGGGCCGGAGCGGCCGGGAGAGAACAGAGCTCAACCTTGCCCAGGCGTGGGCAGAGCCGGCGTCCTCCGCACCGCCTCCTGGCTCTCCCTTTTGGATTCCTCCCTGCCTTGAGGACAGATGATGACCAGAGCGTGTTCTTTAAATCGTGGGGGCTGTAGGGAAAGGCAGCTGCCAGGGCACGCTGGAAGGGAGGGCTGCTGTCTGGGTAGGGCCGGCAGGTGCCTCTGAGGACTTGTTGTTCTGGGTGGCCTTTCTCGCCCGGTGGTGTTCCCTCTGGCCCCTCTCTGTCACCCAACCTTTTGCGGTCAACACCCCCCATGCCAGCCCCCTTTCTGAGGGACAGACACAACTTGGTCAAAAGTGGGGTACCCCCAGTACCTAACACAAGTGCTAAGAGAATGATGTCTATGACCAGAAAACTGGTTTATTACATTGCAATGAGAAAAATGCTTGTCACTAATACTGGAGGGCACCAAGTCCATCCTCTCCTGTAAGCACAGTGACATGGAAACGTGGTCTCTAATAGTGGCCCAGGGGTCCTCTTGCCTTGGAGACTAGCGTGCATGCAGCCCATTGCCCAGGCACCCTCCTCTGGGACAGTTCTCAGAGCAGCCCTGCCACAGTGGGCCTCCTGGATGCCCCTCTTCTCTCTGTAGACGGGATGATTACTAAATGTGGCCACAACAGTCCCTGACTAACAGGAAAGCTCTGTGTCCCCTTAGGGACTCAGCTTGCCTAGGTGCTCACACACCTCACTGTATGTTGGCTGATCTGAGGGCTGAATACTAATGAGGAGAAAGTCCTTAATTCCTTCATTGCCTAGGACTTGGGAGAGGCTTTGGCTGTGCAGTTCTCAGGTCCAGAGAACACACACTATAATCATCTACTGAGGCCTGAGGAGGGGCTCTGTCCTGGGTTAGCGGTTGCTTTTGGATTACATATAAAGACCATGATATTCCTTCTGCCATTACGGGGTGGCGGCGGGGGGGCGGGCTGGAAGGGAGCTGCACTGACTTTAAAGCAAAATATAGGGTGCACTGGGAAATACTGTTTTGCAAAGATTCTCTCGGTGATGGACCTTGAA
Source organism: Lagothrix lagotricha (assembly GCA_963574225.1). Taxonomy (NCBI): domain Eukaryota; kingdom Metazoa; phylum Chordata; class Mammalia; order Primates; family Atelidae; genus Lagothrix; species Lagothrix lagotricha. The sequence goes on from CAUYNB010052014.1 coordinate 99,713, forward strand.
TCAGGAGACAGAAAAATCTGTGTCCAGGTCTCACCTGAGAACTGAAAAATGAGAAATCTGGGGCTTCTAGTCCTGAATGATTGTTGCAAACTTATAGGAGCTTTAGCTTTTCCATGACCAAACCTCTCAAAGAGCACAGACAATATTTGAGGATAGAAACGAATAAAAGAACTACTCACGGAGGAGTGCAAGGTGCTAAGTGTGTCTTTCATTGTCTGAAAATTGCTGAGGAGGCACTTGAAAGCAACAGAAAATGTTTATGTATTATCTCTGTTAATTAGAGGACAGCCCACATCCTCCATTCCCTTCATCTGCTTCTCTCACCTTCTTTCATCGCGCAGGAGATGTCTTCACAATTAAAGATTTTCTCTTTAGAATATGAGATTTGCAGAAAATTACTTTTTCTCCTATTTATAGAAATTCTATTTGCATTTATGAGGCTGGTAATGTCTCATAAATATTTCCTGTTAGATAAAATATTAATTAAAGGAGTTTGTTGAGTTACACTCTGAAATCCTAACTAAATAGCATCTAAAACAAATATTTTAAGCATTTTCTCTGTGTCAAGAGAATTCCTCATACATTCCTTGTATATGTTAATAAGCTCATCTGTAAACAGCAGATATCCATCAAGTAAGGACATATTATTTTGCAATATTTAACATAATATGGTAGCTGCCACCCAGTATAAAAAACAAAACCAGACATTGCCAACACTGTGAAATCCACAAGGGATTACCTCCTCTTCCCCCAAGAGAGAACCAGCAGCCTGAGCCCAAGTTTGATGTTTCTGTTTCCCATGGTTGTTTAAATGCTACAGACACACACACACACACCCCTATATTTAGTGAATATTGACCATATATAAGTATTTTTATGTCCACAAACTCTGTTGGTTGATAGAGGCCTACTGTATTTGAGAGAGACTAAAGAGTATAATGGTGGGCTCTGATCTCAAATGTCTCACATCTGACGGGGAAGGTGGCATATCTGTGGTGGGGCAGGGGAGTTAGCAGACAAATTAACATCGTGGGATTTTAATTCCTAGGTGTTAATTGCGTGCTGGTGTGGAATTGACAGGAATGCTAACACAGCTCAGAGAAGAAGAGCTGGGACTGACTTCTGACAGCAAGGCTACCTAAAGAAGCGGGGTCTGAAGGAGCTGTGGAAGGAAGACTAAGATCTCAATGTGACGAGAGGGAGAGAAGTCAAGGAGCTGGGCTGGGAACCAGGGCTTGGGGAGGCAAGGCTCAGGGCGCTCAGAGACCACAGGAAAGGGAAGCGTTGCTGCTGGGGGATCTGGGAGGTAAAGTGGTGACGCCAGTGGCTGTAATTAATGCAGTGCCTATTATGTGTTAGCTCTGCTCGGTGTTTCACGTAAGTAATTGCTTGTAATTTTTTTGACAGCCTCAAGAAGGAGGTAGGTTTAGCAACTTCCTCTGGAGAGGAAACAGGCTCAGGCAAGTCAAGTCCCCTTCCACTGGCAGGAACTGCAGAGCTGCTACCAGAACCCAGTTTTGTTAGTTTCCAGAATCGTATTTCTAATTGTTATGGGCTGAACTGTGTCTCTCCCAGATTCATATGTTGAAGGCCTGATTCCATGTGCTTTCAAATGTGACTGTATTTGGAGACAAGGCCTTTAAAGGGGTGATTAAATTAAACTAAGGGGACAGCTGTGGTGGGTCACGCTTGTAATCTCATATTTTGGGAGGCTGAGGAGAGTGGGTCGCCTGAGGTCAGAAGTTCGAGACTGGCCTGGCCAACATGGGGAAATCCCGACTCTACTAAAAATACAAAAATTAGCTGGGCATGGTGGTGCACGCCTGTAGTCCCAGCTATTTGGGAGGCTGAGGCAGGAGAATTGCTTGAACCCAGGAGGCGGATGTTGCAGTGAGCCAAGATTGCACCACTGAACTCCAGCCTGGGTGATAGAGTGAGGCTTCATCTCAAAAAAAAAAAAAAAATTAATTAAACTAAGATCATTAGGGTGAGCCCTAATCCAATCTGACTGGTGTCCTTATAAGAAGAGGAACGACCGTGCAGACACTAGGAGAAGGCAACTGTCTCCCAGCCAAGCAGAGAGGTCTCGGGAGAAACCAACTTTCTTGACAACCTTGATCTTGGACTTCTAACTCCCAGGGCTGTGGGAAGAAATCAGTTTCTGTTTGAGCCACCCAGTCGGTGGTGTCTTGTTACGGCAGCTGTAACAAACGAAGATGCTAATCACGCATCTCTGCCTCTCAGAAGAGCCTCATACCCCATCTGGATTTTCTTCTGCAGATTGAAAGCAAGTATTAAAAATTTCTGTGTTGGGAGAATTATGAAAATCATTGTGAAGATCTCCCTGGGGGTGGTCTGTGGATGATTTATTCACTTATTCATTTCAATGAAGACATATGGAGCACCTGTTCTGTGACCTCTGCAATTACAGGGACCATGTTCGTCTTGTTCACCTCTGGGCTCCACTTGCTCTCAGTGCTAAGCACAGCATCTGCTATACAGGAGATGATCAATACATATTTGTCAAATGAGAGAAAGGATATGGTGTAGGTTCTGCGGTTAGAGAGAAATGATAGGACAAACACAGAGCTTGCCTTCAAGGAGCTGATGGTGTGGTGAGGCTGGCAGCCAGTCTGTGGTTAGTGTAGGTGGAGCTGAGATTATTGCACAGTGCCATCCAACGGCACTTTTGCAATGAAGAAAGTGCTCGATATCTTTTCTGTATAATGTGGCATGTGTGGCGATTGCATATGTGAAATGTGGCTACTGTGAATAGGAGAGGAAATTTTAAGTTTTAATTAATTTGCGTTTAAGTAGGCACTATGGCTGGTGGCTACCGTATTGCACAGTCTAGGATGAGAGGCAGGGAGAGCGCTTGTGCGCTGGACCCTGGTGCTGGCCTGAGGTAACGAGGCTGCAACAAGGCAGGGGAAGAAACAGCCTCGGGACACCTCCCCCCGCCCCACCTTGTAGTGGGTTGCACAGTCTGGTTGCAACAGTGCCACCCCCTGGGATCATGTATGAAATGCTGAATCTCAGCCTCCATCCTCCACCTGCTCACAGAGAATTTACCTTTTAGCAAGATCTCCAAGTGACTCCTATGCACACTGGGGCTTGGAAGAGCAGGATGAGACGCGGCTGAGAAAGGGTCAACAGGAGCCCATAGGAGAAGAGAAATGGAACTGGATGACTTGGAGCTGAGCTGGGCTAAGCTCCCCTAAATCTCCAGGGGCACTGAGGCCCCCTCCTCTGTGCACACCTTGACCCCTCTGATAGAGCTCTGATCACATGTATTAGGGGTTCTGTGACCTGTCTCTCTCCTCTACCTGCAATCTACAAGTTCCTTAAGGGTGTAAACCTTGTTTTTCAAAACCCCAGTAAATATTTACTCAGTGGGCGCATGCCTGATGTCAGGAACAGGAAAATTAGCAGGAGTAGGTGGCTGGGATGGGAGAGCTGCAGAGTTTGATTCTAGACATGCTGCATGCGTGCCTAACTGAAGGCTGGTGAATTGCCTAAGTGAAATTGTCTGAGAAGAGGCAGGAATGGATGTCTGGAGATGAGGAGGGAGTCGGGGATGGGGTAGAGATTTCGGAATGTCATCCACAGAGGGGAGAAGACTGAAACTCTGAGAAACAAGTTAGATATCTGGAGGAGGGTGGAGAGAGAAGGAGAAGAGGCCAGAGCTGGGAACCACGCTCAGATCTGGAACAGAGGGAGGAGGATTCAGAACAGGAGATAGAGGAGTGATCAAGATGGATGGGGGCCAGCCAGGCTGGGTGGCAGCACTGCCTGGAAAGGAAGAGGGAAAAGAAACAGAGTGGCCAGTGTGCCGGAGTCCCTCATTAATAGAATATTTTTTTCATAGTATTTATCTCATTAATAGAATAGTCTTATTAATAAAATATGTCTTTTGTAGTATTTAACTCATGAAGTCTGTGTGCAATACAGCAGGGGTCCAAAACAGATAACCACAGATCCAGAAAAGTCATGGAAAATAGGGCCAATGGGAAAAAAAATCCTAATCATTGACCAGGCTATCAAGCTGTCATTAGTGACTTTGCAGGGCATGTTAAAGACGCCTCCCGTCCATCTCAGAACGCAAAGCAGACATGCTGTCTGGGAAAGTGGCCTGATATTCGTGTTGATGTCTCGGCTTCTCCCAGTAGATAAGCCGTCCACTTGTCACTGGATGATCCCAAATTCACTTTTCATTGAGTGTCATTGAATTCTAACCATAGGGAGCACCAGTGGTAGTTTCAGCTTCCCTGAAACAAGCTTCCCGTTCCTGAATTTCCTCTCACATTCGAGTCCAGACCCAGGCGTCTGAGAGAGGCATTTGCCACAGCTGGCCACACCGCTGGCTCCATGAGTTAATGTCTGTTCCTAGGGGGCACAGCACTTAGCCCCAGCACTTGGTCCCCAGCGCTGAGCTTCCGGTTATGGCACCACTAGGGGCAAATGATGTTTTTCTTCCCATTCAGTGAAGTCGGATCCTATTTGGCAAGGAAAGAAAATAAACGACTTTAATTCCTTCCTAACTTTATTGATAACAAACTCACTTAATTCTGTTTTGTGGAAAACAGACAAGCTGGCCAGCAAGCACCCGCCCTGCCCTGGTGCAGTTTCCACAAGGGAGGCAACAGCACCATCTAGTGGTTGAAGAACATTTTGCACTAGGTAGAATACATGTATTTACTTACTTTGATCTTTAGTTTTTGTTTTATTAAAGTGATACATTTGAGGCATCACATTCTTCTATGTAATTTGAAACAAAAGCAGTTGGGTTTCCTCTTTCACCATCTTCCAATCTCCAGAGGTCACCACTTTTCATTTATTTTGGCTATTTTTTCCCCTTGGTTTTGTCTCTAAATGACATGCTTCTAGCAATATCTCTAGATGCTTCCGTCTTCAGAGACCACCTATAAACTTTCCATCACTGAAGATGGCAACATGACTCTCTTTCCTCCTCTGTCCCTACCACCGTTTCTCGTTCAGCAAGGGAGCTGTGTCACAATTTTGGTTGGATGAATATTCAGTTTTCATATTTTTATTTTGTAGCTGATCCATGCAGCAAACCAGATTGCTTTGTCTTTCCTGCACAACATTTTGCCTTCTCTAAAGGGACTAATTATCTTGATTTGGTTTATATAGCTGTGTAGTTTGTCTGCTCTCATCACAGATTTTTTTTTTTTTTGCAATGGAGTCTTGCCTTGTTACCCAGGCTGGAGTGCGATGGTGCGATCTTGGCTCACTGCAACCTCTGCCTCCCAGGTTCAAGCAAGTCTCCTGTCTCAGTCTCCTGAGTAGCTGAGATTACAGGTGTAAGCTTTGCGCCACTACGCCCAGCTAATTTTTGTATCTTGGGTAGAGATGGGGTTTCCTTCCTCACGGTGGCCTGGCTGGTCTTGAACTCCTAATCTCAAGTGATCATCCTACCTTGGCCTCCCAAAGTGCTGGGATTACAAGCATGAGCCACCACGCCCGGCCTCATCACCAATTTCAATGCAAAAATTGCCACCTATGATTTCAATCTCCTCTCAAGATGTCCAGATGCACCAGAAGTCCTACTGATGCCATCTGGAGAAATCTCCATGACACCTTCTGCTCTCTTGGGTCTGGCCTGGTTGCCCTCGCTGCCTAGTGCACAGCTGGCTTTCTGGCATCTCTGTTTCCTTTGCCTCACTCCCATATTGCATTCCTGTTTCCTGAATTCCATACATGTGTCTTTCTTGGTTCATGCTCTTACTTTTTAGGAAGAACACGTCCTACCATTGCTTCCTAGGAAAGAGAGCATGCAAGGTGCAATTTTAAGACTGCGTATCTGAGAAGATCTTTATTCTGTTCAATTGACAGCTTGGTCAGGTGTAGAATTATAAATGGGAAATCGTTTTTCTTCAGAATGTTAGAGGGATTTCTTCTTCCTCCACATTTCAATTATGTTGTTAGATGCCCAAAGCAAGTTTCATTCCTGATCCTTTTGTGGGTCCTCTTTTTCCTTTCTGTAAACTAGCTGGATCTTCTCTTAGTGAGTAGTGGTGTGCAATTGCACAATGCTGTACCTTGCTGTGGGACTGTTTTCATCCATTGTACAGGATACTGTGTAGCCCTTTTAATCATTGCCTTCCCTTCTGGGCCAGTTTCTTGCAATGCTTCTTTGATAATTTCCTCCTTCCTATTTTCTCTGTTCTCTCTTTCTGAAATTCCTCTCACTTAGATGTCAGATCTCAGAAACCTCTCATTTCCTCATCTTTTTTCTCTACTTTCATTTCTTTGTGTTTTTGCCCTATGTCCTGGTAGATATCAACTTTTTTCTTTCAACCTTTCCATTGAGATTTTTATTTTTCTATCATATTTTAATTCCCAAGAGCTCCCTTGTTTATATTCCCTGGAGGATTTTTTGGAGCATCCTCTTTCTTTGAAGTCTTCTCCCTCCACAGACTGTTTCCTCTAGAATGCCTTTTCATGCTGTGTGTTTTCGCTCTGTCTTTCCTTGGATGTCTGGTAACCTGGCAAGAGGAGGCTCTGGGACTGTGAAATTGACATCTGTCAGGTTCCCTGGAGGATGCTCTGGCAGGCCATTTTATTACAGGAACATGTGGTATCAGATTTTCCTTGGGGGAAAGTCAGATTCCTCAGGAAGAGCTCTTTCAATCTCCTGCTTGGAGGGTTGAGTTCGGACCACTAGCCTTCTGGAACCAGAAGTTGGAGGAGATAGTTGGGGGTCTTGACATCTAGCATGAATAAGTTTACTTAGTCAGCCTTTGTGGTGGGGGGGAATAATAAGCCCATTCTTAATGGTTCTGTGTGTTTTCAGCCAAGAGACCCTTTGTTTTCCACTTTCCAGAGAACAAATCTCTAGGCTTCTGCCAGGAAGGGCTGGGAGAAGTCTCTCGTGTAGAGGGGAACGGGAGGCCTGACTAGGGTACTTCCTGGATGGACTCTCAACCCGTCCCCTCTCCTTTGGGTTGCTTTCTTCACCCCCTATTTCCAGAGGTAGACAAGGTCACAGACATCTCAACCTTTCGGGATTCTAAAGTGTCAATTGCACTGGTTCCTGTTTTTTTTTTTTTTCCTGCACAAGTGTAGAATGCATCTGCTTTCTGGGTTTCAAGAGAGTTGTTGTCGTTTCCTCGCTAGTTCTTCTCGCCCTTCAGGGTTTATGCTTTTTTAAAAAGCTGTTGTTTTATTGGGGTTTTGAATGGGAGCAAAAGTAGAAGCATTTATTTAACTTTCTGCCTTTACGCTGAAGTCATTCATTCATTTTTAAGCACCTGTTCACAAATATTCTTGACCCCTCCTATGCAGTAGGCTCTCCAGTAGATTCTGATGTGCACTGATGAATAAGGCTGTGTTTCTTGTCCCTGTAGTGATATCTATTTTGTGTGGTAGCAGATAAATAAGTAGTTGTACAAGCTTAAATCTCAAGGGGCCACGGCTAAGGGTGATGGTTGGGTGTCTCCGTGAAGTTTATCTGTCTTCCAAGAGACCCAGAAGGTGACATAGGTTAGAGCATTTATCAAGGTGCCCTTGCAAGTTCAGATACCTGATTTCAGCACAGCCATCTCCCGAGAACACCCGTCTCCACCGACTGAAGTTCAGCCTCCTGATGTCTAGATGAGAATGTGAATTCATTAATTAGCTGTGTGACTGTGCTGGGAACTAGAATACACAAGATGGCACAATCAGCACATCTCTCCCCACAGGGGGGCTGGACAGGAAGCCAAATCATGATTGGAGCATGGCTGGGCGAGTCTGGAATCCAACAAGAGCGTGAATTGTAAATGGCTTATGCCCATTGTTTGTGACTCTTGAACAAGAAGGAAGGGCATGTTCGCTGGACTGGAATGCAGGAGCCTGCTGAGCGAGGCTTACCCTTCCTGGAAAGTGCCTGATTCACAGCCCTGAGGAGGCCTTTTCTTCTTTCAGATACATCAGGTCACTTTCGGGAAAGACACAGAGGAATTGAACTTCATCTAGATGGAGTCAGACTCCCCAACCCCTAGCTGGCTTCAGCTGCTGAAGCCCTCCCCTGACACTCTGGTAAAGACAGGTCATACTGGGTCAGGGGGCACTGTTGCTCACTAGACGCAGGCTCCAAGTGGGTCGCCCCACATCTGTCTCTTGGTGGACACAACTGCTAGGGTAGCTGAAGGATTGCATGAGGGGCCTGATGAGCTCTAGAGGGTCACAGAAAAAGACCACTCTGCCTCACTTCACAGTAGCATCAGGAAACATGTATTGGGCAGTTCCCAGAGAATCGCTTACCCCAGAGAACCTGGGGGTCCTTAGCCCCAGTGCCCTTTTGAAAGGAAGAAGCCAAGTCCCAAAGCTGTGGGGGCTGGGGAGTAGTCAGGATGGGATCTTCCTCCTCTGTTAGGATGTGCAGGCATGGGGATGAGCGCTCATGGCTTCTGCTTACTAAGCCAAGCGGGACAAGGCAAGACTAGGGTGTGGGTGGCACAGGTGAACATGGGCAGCATGAGTGGGCATGGGGAATAGGAACTGGACATGAAAGTGCCCCATGTCACTACTGCTCCAAAGTACCAGGGCAGCCCAAGAGCTTGGGTGCTGGACTTTCCTGCTGAGGCCAGGAAAGAGGCAGCCTGGCCAGTGGTGGCCCACTCTGGGGACCAGGGTATATGACTGCCCACTTGAGCAGAGGTTTGGTGTGGGAGCTGCTGCCCTCGATCTCCCTGCCTGCCCTCTGCCCTCCCACTCCATACAACCCTCCCCTCTCTGGTGCCCCCAGGCCCCTGACCCCCTGTGACCATCGTGGCCATGGACCTCACCGGAAAGGCCTCTTTCTTTTATACGGTAGCATCGCCTCCCCCAGGCCATCAGCTCTTCCCTGTGTGGGACTGCCATTCAGAGGACGCCGCAGTCCTCCCACAAAAGCCAAGGAGAGCAGTACAACAAATGCTCAGGTTTTTTTGTAGGATTAAACACAGTTTTGTAGTTTTTTAAAGGGGGCAATGGGACAAGATTATTAACCTGACCAAGAGCCAGAAGGCCAGGGTCGGTCTCCGCCCTCCTCCGCAGCTGCCTTCTCATGCTGACATGATCTCAGAAGATACTGTTCACCAGAGGGCTGTGGGAAGGGCCACACAGACAAAGAAGGTCTCCATGGTGACTGTCCCCTAAGCAAGGCCAAGAGCCCTTTACAGAGCAGAGTCCCTGTGGGGATTCGCTTGCTTGCGGGCAGGTACAGCCCTGTGTCCTGGTACTCAAGCCTAGATCAGGCCTTCTGTGCTGTCTCATCTCCAAAGAGCACCCCAGCCACCCAGCCCCTCCATTTCCACAGTCCCTGCGGCCCCTGGATCCCTGGAGACAGCTGTCTCTACCCGCACATTATAGCCGGGTAAGGCATGGTGTGACCTCCGCTGTGCATTGGTAGAGGAGTCAGAAATAACACTGAATTTCCTCATCCCTGGCTATATTTGATTTTAGTATTACACATAATAATAATAGCAAGTGATGATATTGTATATAGTATTAACAGTCACAGGGCATATTCACACGACGCTGTGTATGGCAAGTAGAACTTGCCCGTTTTTCCAATGAGAAAGCAAATACTCAGAGAGGTTATGTAACTACTCAAGGCTGGCTGCTGTGACATGGCAAAGGCGGACCTCAAGCCCAGATTTGCTGATCCAAATTCAGTGTTTTTCCTACCACCCAGACTCCCTGAGGCTGTCACCCTGAAGTGTGGGACCCTTATTCTAAAGCACGTTTCCTTCCCCTGAATGGAATCCTCATGACCTAGACCCCCAGGCACTGCAGGCTCAGAAAGAGTGCAGGGACCCTGGGAGTTCTTAGATATTCTGGAGAGGCCTGGGGTTTGGAGTTGGTCCTGTAGGCCATGGACATGCCAAAAAGACTCTCCCACGGCATCAGTTGTGGGTGGAACTTTGAGTAGCGTGGTCAGGAGTGGGGCAGGTCGCATCATCTAATGTGGCTGAAGGACGTCGACTTCAAGGTCACTGCACTGCTTGGTTTGCAGAAGCTGGCAACTTCCAGAGTCTGGGCAAAGGTGCATGCCGAGTACCTGTGCAAGGGGAATTTGCGCCTGCCCAGCCCTGCCCACTTTCCCCCAGCATTCAGTGAGCACAGGGGATAACCAGCTGGGAATGTATCAACCTACTTCTTTTGACTTCAGATTTTATAAGTGTGTGTGTGAGGCAATGGAGGATCCGGAACAAAGTGAGATGCTGAAGTGTGGAACCGTAGAAAGCCGCAGGCCAGTGCTGACTGCAATGTAGAGCTCAGGATCCCACTTGAGCCTCTGCCTTTAGCTTACCAGTAGGCCCCGGCGTGGTTCTCTGGCCTCACTCCCTGCCAACTTCCCAGCCCAGATCTCCTCCCTCCACAGAGGAATGTGAGAAGCAGGGCCATCACCATCTGTTGCTTCTCTGATCAGAGGTCCTAGCTTGCATCGCCTGCTCTGTGGGAATGACAGGTCTGGCACGACTGAGGGGGTGGTGGGTGGTCCTCCCAGGGTCAGCTGGCAGCCAGAGGGATTGTAGCCCCCAGTAAAGATCATCAGCCAGACCATCATAACCTGGCAACCGCCCGGGTCTCCAGAGCGGAGGCTTCAGCTTTGTCTTCAGCCCAGGCCCCTGCAGATGTGGGTCTTAGTGTCTCTGCAGAAACAGAATGAAAAGTACCTCCCCTGCTCAGTCTGCCACAGATGGCACAGTACAGGGTCTCCTGTGTGTCCTGACAGCCCCCGTGGAAGGTGCAGTGGGCTCAGTGGATCTGGCACTTTGAGCAACTCATGCCTTGATCTTGAGGACAGGTGAGACCCCAGATGGCACCTCTTGAAAAAGACTTTCTTGGGTCAGGGTGGAGACACTTTGCAGGGGAGCAGGCATCCTGGACTAGCAGGTTGTACGAGGCAAAGAAAAGGGGAGACACAGTTTTAGTCATCCTTTATTCATTCTTTGGACAGGCATCACTCTTGGTAGCTCTGGAGTACGAAGATCTTTGGGAGATAAAACGATGACTCAGAAGAGGTACCTATCCTCTCCCAGGACTTCAAGCCAGTAAAGGAGAAAGCCATGATCACGGATAAAAGCATCAAAAATAGCAGCCAAGTCCTGCAGAGTGCAAGAGCTCGGGGAGGACGGCGTGGCCGCCGGCTCGGGGGTTGCAAGCCTTCATAGAGAACGCTTTGGGTGGCAGCTGTCTTCCCTCTGCTTGCTGGGGACAGAGCTCAGGAAAGCAGTGAGGCCAAATCTTCAGAATGAAAGAAAAGTAGAATTTCTACGTCTTCTCGTCCTATTTGTATCCGTCACATTTACTCTTTAAACTTCTAGTAAGTTGCCCACATTTGTTTTTTTGTAGGCATTATCAGGTTTTTTTTTTCTTTTTTTTTTTTTTAAAGCAAATGTGTCAAAAAGGAGAGAAATGTAAAAGGAAAAAAGAAAAAGAGGAGGCGGTCTCCAACCTGCCTTTGTGATGTCACCATCAAGCTGCAGCACTGGGGAGGAGAGACCTTAGGATCTTAGGTCCTCCCTGAGGTTTACCAAGTTCCTTGCCCCAATTCCTGAATGCTCAAAGACTGAGACAGTATTTCATCTTTGTGATCTGCTTAGTACTTACGCTTCATAGCACAGTGGAGGTGGACTCCGGGATCTGAGCCCTGCTTCACTATCATCCGTGTTCTCCTGTGCAAGTCAACTGCCAACAACCCATGCAGGCGCAAGCTGGGGGACATATGGGCTCTTTTTGTTTGTTTGTTTTTTTGAGACGGAGTTTTACTTTTGTTGTCCAAGCTGGAGTGCAATGACAAAATCTCAGCTCACTGCAACCTCCACCTCCCGGGTTCAAGTGATTCTCCTGCCTCAGCCTCCTGATGTATGGGTTCTTTAGCACTTGTAAACAAAACAAGTCACTTCTAGCTCAATACGAATCATCCTATGAGTTCCAAGGGGCATTAATAGGAGCATGATGTCTAGAATGAAGGAGGTGTTGGTCCTACTTCACTTGGGCTGGTGGGCGAGCGCCTCCAGAGGGCTGAGCCCTGAGGGCTAGGTGTGAAGAAGGTTCTTGGCAGGCTGGAGCGTTCGGGCAGATGTGCAGAGGGAGAATGGGCAGGCCAGAGGTGACTTCCAAATTCCCTTCCAATGCAGGGAGTTTGTGAATCTATGAACCTTTCTTTCCATTCCAGGAAGCAGCTGCTCGGGGAGCGGAGGTGCAAGGCTTTTCAGATTGCTGGTCTGGTACCTAGCTACGGAAAATACTGAGCAAGTCAGGTTCACAGAGTTCGTGCCTGAGGGCGGCCTTGAACTCTGGTCTCACCACGGACAACAGGACTGCTTTAGGAAGGGTGTTTAAGGCCCTTCAGGAGCACCTCTTGCTAAACCTCTGCTTCCTCCTCTGTAAATACCTCTCCGCTTCCTTCGCAGGCAAAGGAGAACCAGACAACAGAGCAACATCAAAGGGTCTGTGAACTGCAGAGTCAACACACGTTCATCTTCATCTAAAGGGCTCACCACTGGGTCTCATTCCTGTGCTTCTCTGGAGGAAAGCTACTGCGGAGTAGCCCTTCAACAGAAGAGTCAGTGATGGAAACCCAAGCGTCCTGACTGCAGTCTCCTGGGAACTGGAGTATGAATGCTTTCCTTCTGACTGCAGACAGCTGAGAACCTGCAGGGTTAAATAAAAGTGCACAGCCCAGGATGGTTCTGTTCCCAGGAGAGAGCTATCAAGTCCATTTGCGGGCCCTCCAGGCAGTCTACCTAAAGGGAACAGCCTGCGGCATCGGTGCCCTATTCATCTCTAAGGGTGGGGAGATGGAAAAATACCACACGGCTGCTTAGCCCTGATGCAGCGCTTGCTTCTGGGAAACTGACTAGAATCTATTTAGTCTCCAGAGCATTTCTGAGAGGCGAGCAGGCCTCAGGGCACTGCAGAGGGTTGGCATCTTTTTCTAGAAAGTCTGGCAGAGGGCAAAATGAGGCCAAGCCTGCGGGCTCCTGGCTACTTCTCTTTCTTGTGTAATGCCCTTTGTGACTGGTGTGAGTGTCCAGGCTTCGTGAATAACACGCCGTGTGTCTCTGGGTGTGAGATTTGGGCTATGGGATGTGCCCGAAAATATCCTAGAGAAGGAAAAATTTTGTATCTGTTGAAAATCTACTAGGGATGTCAAAATATGAAACAATATTTGTTAATATGAAATTCTGGGTAGAACATGGCAACGCTCCTCAAGATAGACAATAAGAACAAAGAGAAATGGTGAGCATCCTCTTACACACAGACCGCCGGCTCCTGCATTTCAAGAGTTGATCCCTGCCCCAGAAGGAGGCCACGGTGCCTGTGTGGAGGGATCTCCACAGTTAGGGAAGGATGAAAGGTCACCCTCCCCAGCACAGCAGATCCTGCCATCTTGTTCCCAGCTACCCTTCTGCCTTATCCGCCAGCACATCTTTTTTTAGGCCTGGCTTTCTCCCCTTGAGTAGTCCCCCTTTGCTCTCTGGCCTCCACGCTGTTTCTCCTTCCTCTACTCCCCACCTTCCGTGACCACTTGTTGTAATTTTAATCTTTCTATAGTGCCCAGTCCAACAGCACCATCTCTGTGAAGTCTCTCCAATTTTCCCAGCCGGACGTAACTTCCGTATATTCACAACCCTTCCTATGCATCTATGCCTTATTATGTTTGTGACTATCTTCTCCTTTATAAGAGATTCGACTCTTAAAGGACAAGGGCCATATTTTATTCATCTTTGCAATTCCTAAAGTGCCTGGCATGCTGCCTTTTATACAGTAAGGACCTCAAAAAGCTTTGGATGAATTAAATGGAATCATCCAAATTTTCCCTTCATTCAATTCATTTTTTTTTTTTTCAAAAAAAGGCCTTCAACCTGGAATTTCTCATTGAGTGAGATACTGTCCTCTGCAGTGGCAGGCAAGGTTTCAGAGGGAAAGCGTTTTTATCTCTTATGTATGGCTTTCTCAAAACCTTTCCCCTGTGAGAGTGTGTAACAATGTTCTTTCCTCCTTGTCATCTCAGTGGATTATCTAGTTTTCCTCTGTTGCAAACACATTCGGATTTTACCATCACTCTTTCACCAGACAGAAACTTTCAAGAAAATCAGGCCTCAAAGGTAGAAGAGCCTGTTCCAGCAGAGTTCCTCTGTCCTGTTCCCTTTAGGAGCTGGATGGCCTGCGGGGTGATGTGCCTTGCCACTGGTGGTGTCGTCTACATGGCTGCCTTTCCTCAATCAAAGAAGGGCACTCACAGGTCAGCATCTGCAGAGAGCGGTGGCCTGGGATTTCTTATGTATGGGTAGGAAACGGCTTCTAGGTTTGTGGCTACATGAAGCAAAGATGCAACTCAGTCTCACTGTGTTTGAATGCACGTCGGTGAGCTAGTTTTGCAAAATGCGTGAGACTGGTGATAAAGTCATGTATCAATGAGACTCGCTAGTGGACACTGCTCGGCTAGTGGACACTGCTCGGCCCTTCCTGTCTGACTCTCGCAGCTGCCAAGCATGTTTTGCACATCACTAAACAAGACCCCTCTCCCCTGCTTTCTCAGAGCTAGAGTCAAGGAGAGGAAATACTATCCACCAGAAAAAAATCACAGCCACCATCCAAATACGAGCATTAGTCTTGGAGATGCATTCCTGAAAAAAGTCTCTGCCCTCAGCCAAATCTTTAGAGGGGCTCGTGGGAGAAACTGGGGGGAGATGCCAAAATGCAGGTGATGGTGACAGCTGCATCTGCAGGATTCATCCCTTTTCTCCCACCCGAAAGTGGGTGCTGGGTGAAGACACCCCTGAGTCACTCAGCATTAGTTACTGCGCCATTCTTACCTGGGGTGTGTTGGGGTGAGGGGGGACGGCTACCACTCCCAGGAACCCAGGAGCTGTGGTTCGGTGAGTGACTGTGGTTCAGGGCAAGTGAGATGCTCCTTCTGAATGGCATAGAGACCCAGGGTCAGTGCACGGCATAGAGACCCACCAACAGGCATTGGCACCATCTTGCCTCATTTCATTATGAATTATTCAAAGATAAAAAGGGACTGTGCCTTTAAAATTTATTTTTATTAAATTAATCTACATATAATGTTGAAAAAGGCTCTTGTTCACACTATCCCCTCTATATTCCTCTCCACACTCTCATATAGCTAGATTAGAAATGTTATTAGATCAGTACTCAATGCTGCATTCTGATAACTCTAATATTGTTCACAGCTGAACCAAATGTACTTATAAGTACATTTTCTCTCCTTTATAAATGCTTGTATTTAGTGGATTTAGCAATGCTCTTCTTTTCTTATTTACATAGTTCTCTATATGCCTATCACTGATTCATCCTGAAAATCTCCTTTTTATTATACTTTAAATTCTGAGATACATGTGCAGAACTTGCAGGTTTGTTACACAGGTATACCCATGCCATGGTAGTTTGCTGCACCCATCAACCCGTCATCTACATTAGGTATTTCTCCTAATGGTATCCGTCCTCTAGCCCCCTACCCCCCGACAGGTCCCGGTGTGTGATGTTCCCCTTCTTGTGTCCATACGTTCTCATTACTTAACTCCCACTTATGAGTGAGAACATGCAGTGTTTGGTTTTCTGTTCTTGTGTTAGTCTGCTGAGGATGATGATGGCTCCCAGCTTCATCCATGTCCCTGCAAAGGACATGAACTCATTCTTTTTTATGGCTGCATAGTATTTCATGGTACATATATGCCACATTTTCTTTATCTAGTCTATCATTGATGGGCATTTGGGTTGATTCCAAGCCTTTGCTATTGTGAACAGTGCTGCCATAAACATACGTGTATATGTATCTTTATAGTAGAATGATTTATAATCCTTTGAGTATGTACCCAGTAATGGGATTGCTGGGTCAAATGGTATTTCTGAGACCCATAAACACCCTCTTAACACACATGGGCAACTCAGTCTATCCCATTTTTCCTGAGAGATGGCCACCCCTCTGTGCTGGCTATTCTCGGGGCCAGCTGGGCAGATGTCCTGCAGGGCGGCCCCTCACCATCTCCCAGGCAAGCCCCTTTGCTTCTTGACCATGCGGGAGCCCCTGTGTCTGGGATTTCTTGTGTCCCACTTTCTGGGGTTCTTCCCTTTCTTCGGTGCATGCATCTTCTAGTCATCTCCTAGGAAATGGTCTGGAAGAGGTAACACTTGAACCTTGTATATCTCAAATTGTCTTTATTCCACTTAAACATTTAATTGAGGGTTAGGCTAGGTATAAAATTATTTTCCCTCAAAATTTCAATTTGAAAATGCTCCACCTTTTTTGTCGCATCCTGTGTGGCCGCTGGGGATTCAAGTGCCCTTTTGGTTAACAATTGTTCATAATCATTGATGTGCAATATATTTCTCTTGCTTTATCTCCAGTGTTTTGAAGTTTCATGAGATCGCCTTGATGTGGTTTATATTTCTTGTTTGGGGTTCTTAGTGGGCTCTTTCAATCTGGAAACTTGTGGCCTTTAATTCTGAGAAACTAAAAAATGTGTATCATTCTTCCATAATTTCTCCCTTCTATTCTTCCAGCTCTTTCTTTCTGGAGCTTGTAGTACTAGTCTGGGTCCTCCAAGACGGAGATGCCAGGACGAAATGAAACATGAGAGGATTTTGTTAAGGGAGATGGCGGTGAGAGAATGTAGGGAGGAATCTAAGGGAGGCTGGGGGCTGGGGCAGCAAGTCTGACCCCTTCAAAGGAGAGAGCGTGGGAGGGTTGGAGGGCACGCCTCCTAGGGGTCAGCTATCACGGAGCTGAAGCCCCATCAGAGAGCCTACCTCTTCCAAGAACTGGCCTGCCTTGGTGCTCTGCCTCACTCGGTGACTGGGAGCAGCCTGCAGAGTGAGTGCTTGGAGCCGAGGCTGTGGTGGGCTTCAGCAGCTGCAGCTTCTCATGGCTGCCACGTCCTAGCATCCTGTGAATGCCGAATCTCCTGCACGGATTCTATCCTTTTCTTACCTTTGCTCTCCTATTATTGTCCCTTAAAAAAGAATATTGGGAGATCTTCTTAGCTTTGTGTTCAGATCATTTTATTTGCTCTAATATTTAAATTTCCAAGTGTTCTTTCTTGTCCTTGGAGTCTTTTTCCAGCTTCTTGTCTGCCATCTGTAATACTGTCCCTTCTCTCTGAAGGTAGGTGAAGGTTTTAGAAGTTTATTTCACTCCCTGCTATGCCTCTGCTTACTCCAGGTTTCCTTTCCGTGTTTGCTTTGATCTTTCTCTTTCATGTTAAAGACTTTCCTCAAATGTCTGATGACCCTTGGCTGCCTGTCATTGAAGAGAGTGCCACTAACCAGTTCATTGGAAGCTGTGAGGGAGAGGGCTGCATTTGGTCCTGGCAAGTGGAGGAACCCCCAGGCATCAGTACTAGGAGGTCTTTCCTCTCAGCCCACTGGGTTTCCCTAAAGAGTCCTCCGACACTGCTGGGATCAGGCACCTGGGCATTAAGTTCAGGAAGGGGGTTAGGGGTATGGGTCAGTCATCTCAATCTCAGATTTTCACACAACCCCCGCTGTCACCAGGACATGCTCACCCTCTGCCCTAAATAACGCAGAACCCAAATCCACACCCTTCCTGGGTTTCTCCAGAGTCAACCTCAAACCGTAGGCTGGGGAGTCTGTTTCCAAGAAGGACTTTCAACCACTGTTTCTGTTTTCAGCTCCACACATGAGATCTTTTTTCAGAGGCACCGGGCCCTCTTTTGTGTGACTGGGAATGTGCTGTCTTCCTCTAAATCAGATAGGCATCTACAAAGGCTTTTTACTTATCTGAATGACTCCTGTTACATTATTAGTCATGAATAGGATAATATATTTGAAATATTCCAAACTTCTTTAAGAGAAAGAGAAAGAAAACCATCTGTTGACTCTGCTCTTCACTCAGGTACAGGGGCGGAGGCTCCAGGACCAGTCTGAGGAGTAAATGCTGCTGGGCGCATAAACTCATTTGTGTTGGGAACCCAGTGAGGCTACACAGCACAGAGGGGCTGGGCAGAGCCGGGGGAAGAGGAGTCGGCCTGTCTCCTTATTGTCACACACTATCCCACCGTGGAGGACTCAGACTGTCTGGTGACCACAGAGGTAGTGAAGCAGTTGCCAGGGACCAGAGCAGGAGTGGAATTTCTCTGTGAAGACAGTGGTTAGCGGGAAGGACTGAGAGCTGGGGTACTGGGAGGTGCAGGATTCCATCAGGGCCAACGCTATCATTTGCGCTTTAAGACTAGCATGTGTGGAACCAGGATAACGCATCCCCTGCCCTCCCCGTTGCTTAGCAACAGGCCTCTTTCTCATTCCCAGAAGGTCCAAAGGGGCCCAGTTTTGAAGGTAGGGGGCAAGGAGTTGGGGGGATGAAGATAAGATAACTCCCTGATCTTCATAATAATGAGTCTTGCTGACTCCATTGTGCAAAAAGTACCTGCCTTGCAAATGAATGAGGTAGTTAAGAAACACCTCTTTTCCCTGTTTGGGATTGATTCTGTGAGGATGAATGTTTACCTGGGGGAGGCGCATGTTTGTGTGTATGTTTGTATTTCCACAGCTGTCTGCTGGTTCCTGAGATTCAAAGACACACCTGCAGCCCACACTGGTGGGGAGGCTCAGAATGCCCACCCCCTGGAGCCTCTGCGCTGGACACTGGGTCATGGAAGCCCCCCTTTCCTGAGTTGTTCTGTGGGACTCCAAGGAGCCTCCTGCCAAGCTCTCTGACAGTTGGCATCCTATCCGAATAGCCCCATATGCCAGTCCAGGACCTCTGAGAAGCGGATGCCAAGAGAGGATTAAAAGTGCCACGATCTTGTTAGGGGAAATGCCCAGATGAGGAAAGCCAGAGGGAGCCTGTCTGAGAAGCCTTCGGACTAGGACTCAGGGCTGACCCTGAGAGGAGGAGGAAGCGCAAGTTTAGAAGATGCATCCTAGCATGCGTGGAATCTAAGGAAGACTCCATGGCCATGCAAGAGTGCGCCAGCCAAAGGCACCCATGGAGGAGCCCACCACTCCCTGGGGTGGCCTCCCTATATGTCCTCCTGTGTCACTTCGGAGGACAGCCCCTTTGGCCTTGGACACTTCCTCTCCCCGAGTTTCTCGGGCTGCAGGGCATGTTCTCCTGGTCTCCGCACTCAGTCCTGCTCAGAGGTAGGGTTGGGTGAACCTGGGGCTTGGGAATATTCCACTGTGGGGATTGGGAGGCCTGCAAAGGTAGGTAGAGGGTCACACAGTGAGGGGTTCAGAAGGGAAGCCTGTGGACAGAGGGGGCAAACCCAGGGACGGGGAGCAGCAGCGGGGACGTGTGTGCCCACAGGAGGCCACATGTGAAGGGGGAAGGCCAGGATTAGCAGGAGCATGGACTCCCCATCTGCTGCTGTCCTGCCGTGTTGGAGCTCCCTAGTGCAGGTCTCTTCTAATCTCGCTTCACATGGGAACCCTTCCATAAACGGCTTCACTTACACCTATGTCCCATTCGGTCTGGGCTGCTGTAACAAAGTATCTGAGGCTGGGTAACTTCTAAACCACAGACAGTTCTGGAGGCTGGAAGTCCAAGACCAAGGTACAGGCAGGTTTGGTGTCTGGTGAGGGCCTTGACTGGTGCATCACATGGTGGAGGGCAGAGGGGCAGAAAGAGGAAAACACTGTCCTCCCAGCAGAAGAGAATGAACCTCCTTCCTGGAGCCCTTTGATAAGGGCCCTAACCCCGCGTGGCAGGGCTCCACCCTCATGACTTAATCACCTCCTGAAGGCCCCATCTCTTAAAACTATCATGTGGGGATTACGTTTCATTATATAAATTTTGCCAGACACATTCAGACCACAGCAACCTACTAGGTTCTTTTTCCTTATCTATAACAACTGATTATGCTCATAAATGTTGGAAAGCAAATTTGCCTTTTCCATGAAATTTTGGGTGTGTTTCCATTTTATCCCCTCTATGATTATCATGGAGTCTCAGCTCTCCTGTGCCAGGGACTGGTGTCAGAACCCTGGTGTATGGTCTGCAAGCCACGCTGCTGCTCTGATCCTTCTCATGTCTTTCAGTCTTGAGTTGAGGTTGAAACCTCCTATTATCTTGCATGGTTTTGAGTGGAGAAGGGGACAGGCAGTGAAGGGACATGTGGCCGGCCCACAGTCACCCGCTGCTGCTTCATGTAAACCCAAGCAATGCTTCGAGTGACGGCCAGCTGTGAAGTGTGAGGAACAGTGGGAAGAGAGCAGCTCAGGAAGGGTATGGGGTAAAAGAGCCTTTCTCCCTCAGTCTCTTGGTGGGAGATGGCCCTAGGGGGTGGGGTGAGGAGGAAGACAGAGGCTGACACTCAGAGTACATTGATTTTCAACTCTATGCACTCAATCACAAGTGCATTGTATACATGATCTCTTGAGCTTTCCACTGCAGACTTCTGAGGTGAGAAGCTAGGTAACTTGCAGTTGGCAGAGCAGGGTCTCAACCCCATCAGTGAACGGCAAAGTCTGTGCTGTAAAGCTCTGTATTGTCCTGGGACCAGGGTGGCTAGCGGACGACCAAGGGAAGTCAGGTCTGCCTCATCTTCTAAGGCAGGAGTCTCCACACCAGGTCTGTGGCCTGTTAGGAACCAGGCTGTACAGCAGGTGCGTGGTGGGTGAAAAAAGCTTCGTTTGTATTTATGGCCAGTCCCCATGGCTCACATTACTGCCCGAGCTCTGCTTCATGTCAGATCAGCAGCAGCATTAGATTCTCACAGGATCTTGAACCCTTTTGTAGACTGTGCATGCGAAGGATCTAGGTTGCACACTCCTTATGAAAATCCAATGCCTGATGATCTGTCACTGTCTCCCATCACCCCCAGATGGGACTGTCTGGTTGAAGAAAAACAAGATCAGGGTTCCCACTGATTCTACATTATGGTGAGTTGTATAATTGTTTCATTATATTTTAGAATATGATATATAATATATAATGAAATAAGGAATATAATAGAAATAAAGTATTATAAATATAATAGAAAAAAGTGCACAATAAATGTAAAATGCTTGAATCATCGCGAAACCATCCTCTCC
Organism: Lagothrix lagotricha; assembly: GCA_963574225.1. NCBI lineage: Eukaryota > Metazoa > Chordata > Mammalia > Primates > Atelidae > Lagothrix > Lagothrix lagotricha. Next base: position 120,734 of record CAUYNB010052014.1, read on the forward strand.
CACCACCTCCCTGGTCCATGGAAAAAATGTCTCCCATGAAACTGGTCCCTGGTGTCAAAAAGGTTGGGGACTGCTGTTCTATGGCCACTGAGTGATTCACAGGACAGGTGACACTTTCGAGGGGCTCCTCGGGGACCCCTACATCCCTGCCCTGTAACATACAGCCCCATGTGCACATGGGTTCAACCTCATGCCTTTGACTTAGGCACCATCTTCATGAGCATGCTGGCCTTCTAGTTCCAGGCCAGGGTTTCATAAACAAATCCTTCTTAATTAGCCTTGGCAGCTCAACACCTTTGGTATCTCACCCATTTAACTGCCACGCCTACTCTTGTTGGATCCGGTTATAAAGTAAACTATGTTCTTTAAGAGCTGTTGCATACAGATGAGTTGGCAGCCAGTCTGAGCTGACCCACAGACTCATAAAAATCAACAGGGCCTCAGGTACCTTCATCCAGCACATCCAAACTCTTGCATCAAAGGTGCAAAGACTTGCTCACATCGAGAATCTGGCTGCTTTCTTGGAGACCAAGAAAATGAGTTTTTGTTTCTACATTTACTCCATCAATCTGTGAGGTAAGAGGAGAAATACCTCATTGTCTCTTTGTAGGAAAAAGAAGTTAATTCTTATGAAAATGTAGACCTCTTTTCCCCATCTCAAATCTAGACAGACTTGTCTGTCCACTCCCGGGGGATAGACACAAGCATGGTTTTATCTCACTGGATGCTTTTGATGTGCTGGTTACACGTGGATTATTAACTGTGAGCTATATCTTGCTTTTCCTAAGCCACTCTGCAGCCCTGGGGCTAAAGGGCAGTAAGAATCTTTGGTTGTATCATGCCTGGTTCTGAAATCTTCTTTTGGTGGCAGAGATGTGTGTAGGGTTTTTATCTCTGGTGCCATCCTTTCAACTGTAGCAAGACCTTGCCTAGTAGCACAACCTCTGCCAGGCCTTTTCCATCTTTAAGGTAGAGGATCAAAGTGCTAGTGGGGTCTGTTATGAAAAACATCTATCACGAAAAGAGTTAGCAAGACATTTTGATGACCTTCACCCAAATGCCTTTTACTCATTTCCTGATGCTGCACTTTATAGGAATTTTGCACCATTCTGAATGAATGCATTTGGTTTTCTCAACATTTGTTCAGCTCCCTAATGACTGTTGTGACAATTGCTCTATACCAGTGAATGTCAATGGTTTATCTCCGCTCTGAACAGGTATGGAGCCCCTTCTCCCAGTATCTGTATCTTATAGATTTGGTGCATAGTCACTTAAAATAAGTTGGTTTTTTGCAACCAGCAACTTTTAGAAAAAAATGATTGGATTTTTCTCCTGTTTAGTTGGGCTTACAAAATGGAGCAAAACATAGTGATTGTGCTAAGGATCTCTTATGGACGGGGACTTGGCAGAGTCACTCACAGGATGCTTTTGATCTGCTGGTTATGCCAGGATTATTAGCTGCAAGCTGCACTCTGCCTTCCCTGAGCCATTCTGTGGCCCTGGGGCTGGAGGGCAGTTAGAATCTTTGGTTGACTCTTTGGTTACATTGGAGGAGCTAGGCACAGTCTTTGTGGGCTCCCTTCAGCCATGGGCTTGGCTTGTGTTGTCTGACTCTACATTGTTCAGTGTAAATGGATTCTCACTAAATCAGCTTCAGCTTTTAAGAGCATGATGGGGTAGGGATATCTGGGAACGTATGAGCCATCAGAAGAACAATTTTTTTTAATACTCAATTCATGAAGGTAGATTTCTTCTGTGTAAGGAGGTACACCAAGTCCGTGTAGGTGCAAGACTGCACTTGCAAAGAAGCAGAGTATGTGAATTCCTTGTGAATGGGTCTTGGATCTTTAATGCTGTTAGTGACTCTTGGTTTGTTCTGATTTTTTTTTGAATGTAAGAAGATTGCAATTGCCAAGCATGCTTTGCTCTGAGGAGCTGAGACTCGAAATTCCCCATGCACGGTCCATTCCTTTCCTCAGCAATGTGTTTTTCAGTGCTAGGTTACAAATCTACCCTGGACCTTGTCACAGTTCAGTGATTGTCCAGGGGTTCAACTGTGAGTCACATGCTTTGCCTTTTACTTGCCCCAGGGTTTCGGTGGATTGAAGGCTTCCTGGTGCCCTCTTAGTGGAATTGCTTCTGGCCCGGCAGTTTGATCCTGAGGGTGACCCAAATGTTCCTCTGCTTGGCTCCACAATTTAAGATGCCAATGATGACTATTGTCTTTCTTCTCTTCATTCTTGTCTTTCTCATGACAATTATTATTATATATACAGAGTTTTTTCTTCATTTGCCTTTCAACAAGCTTGTAATGAGAACTCATTGTATTTTAGATGCTAGGTCCTGGGAAACCACTGAGTGGCTTGGGAAACACTTTGCTCTGGAGGGCAGGTACTTGGGCTAGGTGATATGCACATGGAAACGGGCTGTCACACTCTAGTGGGAGAGATACCATGATGATTGGGGACCTCATGGTATCATTGCTGCCTGCACAGGAAAGTACATCATACTTTTCCCACAGAAGACCGCACGGAAGCATGATCCTAAATGCCCAGGGTGGACAGGAGGGGGCCTGCTGGAGGCGGGGGGGAAGAACATTCTAGAACATTCTAGAAATGGCATTTACAAAAATACACAAGCATGAGAGACAGCATGGCTTACATAGGGAATACCAGGCTGGTATGGCTGAGGGTGGGTGGCCAGGGAGGGGTGAAGGAAGTTGCAGGGTGCCATGATGAAGAACCTAGCATGTGGTGCCGAGGAACTTGGGCAGTTTCTGGAAGGTGGTGAGAACTGAGGTAAGATCTTATTCACATTGTGGAAGGGTGCACACCTGTAGTCCCAACTACTTAGGAGGCTGAGGCATGAGAATTGCTTGAACCCAGGAGGTGGAGGTTGTAGTGAACTGAGATCGTGCCACTGCACTCCAGCCTGAGTGACAGAGTGAGACTTTGTCTCAAAAAAAAAAAAAGGGAAAAGAAAAGAAAAGTCAACAATAAACTTTAAGGTCAAACTTTCAATAATCTTAAGGTCAAAACTTGTTCCCTGTTCCAGGTGGGATGATTCTAAGCCATCCTTGCGGAAGACTGTGAAGGATGTGCAAAGTGTCAGCCTTTCTTGTGATTGCCTCATCAGAATCTGTGAGCAAACAGAAAAAGGAACGATGCCCTTACACATGAAACTCCCAGATTCTTTTTAGAAAAATAGCAGAAAGAAACTAAAAATAGTGCAGACAATAGGTCGCTTCAAAACCATTGAGGATCTAAAGATCTTCTGCTCTAAGGAGTTGTTTCTTAAAAACTGTTATTAAGGTCCCCAGCTGTGAAATAAAAAACCCAATCCAAAAGCATTCCATTAAAAACCAGAGTATTGTCTATGGCCATACCACTCTGAATGCGCCTGATCTTGTCTGATCTCAGGAAGCTAAGCAGGGTCACGCCTGGTTAGTACTTGGATGGGAGATCGTCTGGGAAAACCCAGAGCTGTAGGCAAAAACAAACAAACAAACAAACAAAAAACCAGAGCATTGAAACACTAATTTTGAATAATCATTGTAAAGCCTTATCAAATCCAGCTCACTCATTGCAGGAATGCACAACTCAAAGGCCCTAGCAAAAATGTAAATCTGAATTTTCCCAGCATTGTTTTGGGTAAATAACTTCTCTCAGAAAAATCCTGTTGTTATTTTCCAAAATTGGTTCCCCAGTGTGCAACAGAGTCCGTCTCTGCATCCGTGTGTCTGCCCTGTGCTGTGTTCTGCAGTTACCATGCTTTGTAAGCTTTGCACCCACCCATGCTTCTAAGAGAAGATTCTTTTTGAATACTCTGTGAAATACAAACCAGAATTTTCCATTTATTTAGAATTTTCCAATGTCCCTGCCCCTCCCTCTCCTCTAGTTGCACACACACCAATGTTTCTTGGCTGATATTCAGGAATTGTATTTATTGGGGTCTACCAATGTGCCACCATGTCCCCAGGGAGCAGATTTAAATATGCAATGCAACACAGTTGAAAGCAACAGGTTAATACTGTCCTTGCAGAGTTAAAACAACCCAAGCTCTCTCAGGTGACTACCCCTAGGGGAAGTTTCAAGGTTCGTTGCCCTTGATTAAATTCTCAGGAGCTTTCTGGCTTTATCCAGATCTGCCATTTGTCCTTGAGGAGCTCAGCAGAACTCAGCAACTGTGAATAACTGTTGTGGGTCTTTTCACAGGAGAAGACTCTGTGAAACGTGTGGTCCCTTCGAACCCGAGTCCAGTGATGAGATGTTCAGAGAGATAAGGGTAATCCTGGTCTCATGCTGGAAGGTGCATGTGACCACTTCAGGGATCAGGGTATTTGGATGCTGTTAAGGGAAGGGTTGGACCGCTGATGAATTATGCATAGAATATAGGGAGCTTGAGTCGGGTTCAGAGATAAGCCACAGGCCTGGGGTAAGGTCACCTTAGAAGACCTCTGAGAAGCCCCCACTGTGCTGGCCTTAGTGAAGTGTGATGACACAGTCCCTATGCTGCAGAAGCTTCGGTCCCCGTGAGAGGATGAGTAGGCATGACAGGTACAAGAGTGGCTGCATGACACATCAGTGGACTGGCAGAGCATGTGCACATTTTAACCAGCCAACCAGCTTCCCCGACCCAGTCTGCTTCAAAGGCAGCTCCGGGGGGATAGGGTGGGTGGGAGAGAGTGCTGTTTCCTCTCCCAATACTCCATCCCTTCAGAGGGAGCGGAGAAGAGGAGACAAGATACTCGCAGAGTGCTTCCCAGGACCAGGTCCGAGAGTCCTTTCCAGCATGGGGCCCTTCACTCCTAGCCCTGCCTGAAACCATCGTGCAGGAGAATTCAAGGTTTCCCCAGCCTGGGCAATGCTCACCATTGAAGAACAGAGGTGGGATGAAGTCTGTTGTGGACAGAGGCTGCCAGGGAGTGGAGAAAACCCCGGCAGGACTCGGATGCTCTTCACCTTCTTACTGACACACCTGCGCCTTTGGCTGGGTGTTTTCCAGTTTGTGGTGTTTACAGATTTGGATTTCTACAAAGATGCCCCTTAAGTATCTTGTGGCAGTGGGGAAAGGGGTAGGGAGAGAGCAGGAGGATGGCACCACAGCAAGGTGGGTGGCACGACCCAGGCACCCAGCGCACAGCAGGCAAATCCCTTCCTACTTGGCTGACCATGGCCACCAGGACCTGAAGCTGGGAATAGGCAGCCACCAGAGAAGTGTGGCTGAGCGCTGGGGCTGAAGTTTCTTTCTCATCTGTGAAGGGCCTGGTTTTCTCATCCTTACTGAAGGCCAGAGGAAATTAGACCTCAACCTCACCCATTAGGATGTGGGTTGGAGATCAGGAAGAAGCTTGGGTTTTAGGGGTGTTGAGAGGCAGGGATCCATTTCAGCAGGAAATGGAAACAAACTTCTACAGACATGGAGCCTGCATCTCTCTTTCTGGGAGGGGTTCTGGTGACCACTTACTGACAGGCAGGGCATGGAGCTGGTGTTTTTGGAAATCTTATCACAAGGTCCACACTCCTGGGCTTGCACCAGGGAGGAGGGCCCCAGTTATCCTGCTCTCTGGTGGCTCCCACAGGGTTATGTTTCTGATGACAGTCACCTCTAGCTATCTCTCTGATTCTGCCTTTCTTCAGGTCCACCCCATAAACGGGCTTGCGATCACTGGGTACAAGCTCCCTTGCAGCTTCCTTTCTGTCTGAGGTCCTAGGGACGTCTACTAGCCCGGTTGCTTCCATCTTGCCTCTTCACTGGGCATGTTTCTCTTTCTGTTCTAAATGTCTCAGCTCATGGACCCTACACAATACCATCCCCCTTGACCCCAGCCCCACTAGGGCCCCGATCCTCTGTCTCAGCTGCCAGTGAGTGCTGTAGCCTTGCTGCTGTCGCTCAGCCAGCACCCCACCACAGGAAAGCGCCATGGATGGAAGTTGGCGGTACCAGAGTTTCTGTCTTTGCCTGCTTAGCCACGTGGGTGAGGGGGCCCCGGGGACAGCCAGACCACAGCAGGCTGATTTTCATATGCAGACACAGTGAACGCCACACATATTTCACCAGTGACTGAAGAGCAGATGCTGGGCCATTCATGCGCCTTGCACGTGCCTGGGGAGGGAGAGAAGGCAGGACACTTGTCAGGAGATGCCAGTGCTGCCTCTGTGCTGTTGACGTTCCCTGCCTTGGAGTTCATAAAAATAATCCCCTACATTGTACATAGAGTGTTTTTGTTTGTGGAAGTATTATAGGCAGGTCCCGGCGACACGGTCTTCATCTCCCAGAGAGGGAAATTCCGACACCAGGGAAGGGGCTGGGACATGCCCCTGTCACATAGCTGGTCAGTGGAGCTGGGTCTCTGGCCTCCAGGGCACTTTCCTCTCTGGTCACACCTAGGTTTCAGAGCCACCTGGCCTCTACTTTTCTGAGTAGTTTCCATCAGCATTTTCTTCTTTCCTCTCTGCTTGCATCCCGCCTGCCCCTTAGGGTCACCTGTTTCCAGACTATTGCATCTCCAGGCTCCTTGGTCCAGCTGATGTGGGTGACAAGGCCCACCCAAGGTGACAGTGCGCTAATTTTCAATAATCCAATTGGTGACTGTTCTTAAGAGAAAAACTTCTGGAATCCCCGACTTAGTGACAGCACAGCGACTTCCTGAGTTCCTTAAGTCACCTCTTTCTTCCCTGAAGTCACTTCTTAAAAAAATTCATTCATTTCTACAAGAACTCATGTATGCATTTCACACAATGAAACCTATGCTGTGTCAAGCACTTATGTCAGTCATTGCCTCTCTTTTACATTGTCAGTGTGGAATTCTTCACTGCAAACCTGCCACAGTGTCCTGCCAGCCTCTCAGTCAACAGTTCTTCATGTCTCACTGAAGTCCGTCTTGCCACAAATCCAAGTCATGCTTTTATAGTGTCGCTCATCCATCCGGATTCTCCCAAGCACTGCAACACTTAATCTGTATGATGGCACTGGGAAGTAGATAGCATCATGTCATCTGACAGATGAGAAATCCGAGGCCTGACTCTTGCCCCATCTAGGGCCAGACAGGTGTCCTTCTGGGGTCCCTCTGAAATCCATGCCGACCTCTCTGCTCAGTGCCTTGGGCAGGCCAGGGGGTGCTGCTGCTGGTAAGCGGGAGGCCTGGCGAGGGTGAGTGTGGGCTCCGCAGCACCTCCTCTCTCCCCTCTGCCTTGCTGCCAGCGCCGTCTTCAGCACCAGTGCCTACTTATGGGTACTTTTCAAGGTCACTTCTAGTTACTGTTTCTTTCTTAGTCCTTATCACAATCTATAATTATTCTGTGCATTTGGCTCCTTTCAATTTTCTGCCCAGCTCCCCCACCTCCCTGGGTCTTGTTAAGGCCATATCCCAGTGCCCAGTGCAGGCGGCTCCCACTACAGATGCCCAGACAGAGGCAGAAGAAGGGAGGGCGAGTCGGGAGAGGGCACGCAGGGAAGGGATGGGAGGAGGGAGGGCCAGCATTTCCCCCCGGCCTTCCTTCCTTTTCCCTCCTGCCCTAGACATCAGAATTCACTCATCTTTTGAGCCAGATCTTTAGGGAACTTGGGGTGGAGACATCAGGTTAAGACCTGGGTTCCAGCCGGGAACCGTGGCTCAGGCCTGTAATCCCAGCACTTTGGGAGGCTGAGGCAGGAGAATTGCTTGAGGCCAGGAGTTCAAGGTCAGCCTGGGTAACCTAGTGAGACCTCATCTCCACAATCAAGACACCAGCCCGGAGTGGCGCACTTGCCTGTGGTCCCAGCTAGTTGGGAGACTGAGGAGGGAGGATCCTGTGAGTTGGGGAGGTAGAGGCTGCAGTGAGCTATGATTGCACCACTGCACTCCAGCTTGGGCAACAGAGCAAGACCCTGTCTCAAAAAGAGCTGGTTCCTACCCCAGTTCTGCCTCATAAGGAGTTCTTTTAATTCTCTAAACCTCAGTTCCCTCCCTTGTCAAATAGAGAAAATTATACCTACTTCATGGGGTCGCTGTGAGAGTGAATGAAATAATTTCTGCCAAGCCCCTACCACAGTTGCTGGTACATGACAGAGATTCGATGAGTGTCCATTCCTTTTCCCCTCTGGTAATTCCATACCTAGAAGGGACCAACCATTTAACCCCAATCCTGTAGAGTAAAATCAACCCCATGGTGTGCCTGGTGGGATGAGGGTCTGGTAGCAAATACACTCCCACCTTTTAGGTCTGTGCCAAAGAAAGTCACATGGGAAAGGATGAATTTTAATGAGTTTCTTCTAACCAAACTCAAGGTGGACACATAGCTACCGGATGAGTCCTATAATAGTCTAAATTCTAACTTTCTAGCTCTGTGAACTTGGATCAATCACTTAGCCTCTCTGGTCTTTGGTATCCTCCTCTAGACACTGGGAATAATGACACTGTCTATGTTATAGAGTGGTTGTAACTCTCGAGTTTATCTCTGGAGATTGCCTGGGACACAGTAAGATCATTCATGTCAGTGATTTTTGGGACATGGATGAGAAGAAAAACTACCTGACTGAACTAGTTTCAAGAAAACTTTATGCATTGGCCAGTCTCTTTTATACATCTTGTCTTCCTTCACCTTCACATCTCTCTGAAAAGTATGCCCCCTTCCCATTTTTTCATTCATTCATCCATTCACTCCTTCAACAAACCATAGCTGCTGCCACGGAGACATGTGCCGTTTGAACCGTGGTTAATCATCAATCAAATATGGTGGTGCAGAGTTGACATTTAACTGTTAGGCCGCCCCCACTCCGCCGTCTTTTGTGATAGGGCTCACAGCTGTGCTGCAAAACTCCTTAAGGAGTGGAGGATTTTCTCTGGGCACTTCTGCTTGGTCTGTGGCATGCATTTCTTTGCCTCTTCATTCTTAGCTGCTCTTACTTGCCAGTGTTCTCTGCCTCCGCATCCCTCCCTGTCCCTCCCCATCCCTCTGCATCCCTCCCCGTCCCTCCTAGTCCCTCCCCATACCCCCGCATCCCTCCCCCCTATCCCAGTCCCTCCCCATCCCTCCCCATCCCTCCCCGTCCCTTGCCATCGTGGAGCTTTCCGCATTCCCTTTGCCCTCTCTATTTTATCCACGTTTTCTTCAGTTTCTCTGAGCTCTCGCACAGGGTTTAGCTGCTCTTGCACTTTTTACAACTTTTAAACTCTGGACTAAGCCAATAAATGCTAAAATTGGGTAGTGTTAAAAAATGTAAATGGGCCAGACGTGGTGGCTCATGCCTGCAATCCCAGCACTTTGGGAGGCCGAGACGGACAGATCAGCTGAGGTCAGGAGTTCAAGACGAGCCTGGCCAACATGGTGAAACCCCACCTTTAGTAAAAATACAAAAATTAGCCAGGCATGGTGGCAGGCAGCCTGTGATCCCAGCTACTTGGGAGGCTGAGGCAGGAGAATCTCTTGAATCTGTGAGGCAGAGGTTGCAGTGAGAGGAGATTGTGCCATTGCACTCCACCTGGGTGACATGACTGAGACTTCATCTCAAAAAAAAAAAAGTAAGTGAATACCCAGAAACACATTTTAATGTATGTTTTCAGGTACACTATTGAGTTCAAAATACATGAAATCTATGTGCTATTACTCACTGTAGAAAATCTAAACTTAACTTAAAAAGACGAGGGGGGACAATGCTCCCAGGGGCATCCCGAGCCAATGCACAGGCACTCGTCCCTGCTGTGTCAGCACTGGCACTTATGAATCCACCATGCACAGTTTCCACACCACCCCTGGATGTTTGCTTGGTCATTAGTTTGGCGAGCTCAGCTACAACTTGAAGAAAAATGGCTTCTCTTTGTCTCTCCCCTTGCCTTCTCTATTTGGAGAGAGCCCTGAGGCCCAATGAGCAGTGTTGGGTATAACATACGGACGCAGCTGACCTGACAGGTCCCTGCACTTGTGGCATTCCCAGCCCAGGGGAGGGCGTTGACCTTGGTCAAGAAAGATTTGTCGTGTCTCTGGGTCCACACGCTGAGGATTCAGAGGATGGCAAGACGGGCTGCTGTCTAGGAGGGTGCATTCTGTTGAGGGGAGATTGACAATAAGTGAACGCATCACCAGCAGGGAAATAAACAGCCAACGTGACAGCCACTCTTGATAAGAGATGGGAAGAAGCCAAGACAGGATGGAGTTCCCACTGGAGTCATGGGCGCTACCTTAGATTGGATGCCGAAAGGCTCTCGAAAGAGGTGGTGATGGAACGATGTCCCTAGTGACATGGAGCGGCCAGACATGGGAAGACCTAGAACAGAGCAGCCCTGAAGGAGGAAGCAGCAGGTGCCAAAGCCCAGGGCAGGAGCTGTGCCCCACGCTTGCAGGGCAGAGGGGTGGGAACATAGTGAGCGAGGTGACAGAGGGGATGAGTTTGGACTATGGAGTGTGGCAGAGTCCTGGCTATATGGGGCCTTGAGATCATCAGAGCAAAGGGAAGCTGAGAGAGGTCTCAGCAAGGCAGCAATGTCATCCGACTTTCAGGACTCCTTCCTCACTCTGATGGTGTGGGCTATATCATAAGGAAGAGAGAGAGGCTGTGGACAGATCAAGGAGCAGACAATTTCTATAGCCCAACCAAAGAATCATGGTGGCCCGGCAGCAAAGGAGATGAGGAGAAGAGGACAGATAGGTCCTGACTATATTCTGCAGGAAGAGCAGAAAAGATTTGTTGATGGATTGAATAAGGGTGAATCAAAGTTTTGCTTGACTGGGGGGTAGGTGTGCCATTGACAGAGCTGAGAATGATCTGAATTGAACAAAATCAGTATAAAATCAGTTGTACGGCCAGATGCGGTGGCTTATGCCTGTAATCCCAGCACTTTGGGAGGCCGAGGTGGGCAGATCATGAGGTCAGGAGTTTGAGACCAGCCTGACCAACATGGTGAAACACTGTTGCTACTAAAAATAAAAAAATTAGCCACGCATGGTAGCATGCACCTGTAATCTCAGCTACTTGGGAGGCCGAGCCAGGAAAATTGCTTGAACTTGGGAGGCAGAAATTTCAGTGAGCTAAGATCTCACCAGTGCACTCTAGCCTGGTGACAGAGCAAGACTCCATCTCAAAAAAAAAATAAAATCAGTTGTATTCAGTGCTAAGAAGCAAAAGAAGAGGGTGCTAGGAAAATTTTTTAGAGTAGGAATATCAGTCCAAGATGCCTGTGCCCAGATGTGCTGTCCCTGTGTACATCACATGTGGAGCTGCCCCTTTCCTGCTCCCTTTTCTGTGGTCCTCTCTCTGCCCTGCACCCTGAGGGTGGACCTGTACCTCTCACCCCAGCCTGGTGGCCACAAGACCTGCAACCCCGGCCAAGAACTTTCAGAGAAAGGATCACACCAGGCATCATTCAGCTAGCCCTGTGCCCCGGCTGCCTCTGGGTCTGGAAGGCTGGTAATGTTAACCTCAAAGGAAATTCAGTTGGTCTGGCACAGTTGCACCCTCCACATGTGATCTAATCTCATTGTTTCATGGGCAATCTTTTTCTCTCTCATCTACAGCCTTTCACCACTTCGTTAGTGTGTCCCTAGCAGCCAGATAAACAGTCTTATCCTTCTGGGCCTCATGTATACAAAGATGCTCCTGACAGGTCCCTTGAAAGCAGATCAGAGCCTGCTGTCTTTTCCCACCGGGAAGTTCTGGTGGGAGAGCCTTCTTTAAGAGGATCCGGGACGGGATGAGGGGAGGGAGAGAGAAGACTTCCCAAGACCTGGCAAGACCCCCAAGCAGGACTATGCATCCTTCCTGCATTTTCTCTGCAGCTCACACAGGCACAATGGGTACCGTCCTTGGGTCTGGCAGGAGAGAGGTGCCTATCCAAATTCAGACCTGGGATTTAAAACTGTTCTCCAGGTGCCAACTCAATCTTTGGCTGCCTCCCAGTCCTGATCTCTTCATCAGAGCCCCTCAGCCCTGCTAAACAAGGAAGGCATCTGGCATTTACTGTGGCTTTCCCCATACTGGGTTCTCTACTGGGCTTTCCCACACTTAATCCTATCTCAGCATTGTGAAACAGATTTCCTTATGTCCATGTTCATGGAGGAGAATGTGCAGGTTTAGAGAAGCAAAGTAACTTAGCCTGGTAACAAGTGGAAGAGGTGGTGGTTAAGCCCAGCTCTATACCACCTTATAGCCCATCCCTTCGCTACTTTCAAGGCGCTTGTGGAACCCTACCTTTGCTTTGCCAACCTCATTTGCTGGCTCTTTGCAATAATGCCTTCCATCTTAATGATGATCCCAGCTTGGACCTCACACCCTCTGGATGCCTGGGAACCAGCATTTTGGTTAGCGCTAAGCCCAGTTGTCAATCTCGTCACAATTCCTAGAGGTCTTCCTTCTTTCCTCTTTTCTCCATCTGCTCCCATGAAGCTCAGGAGACCATGGCAAGGTGGGGAATATCAGGACTCAAATAATGCTGGGGAGAAAGAATAAACCCATCACTGAAAATGAGTACAATTATTGGAAGTGTGGGAGGGTAAGAAAAGTGAATCAGGAAGACAGACATGTCCAAAGCAATGAAATAGGAAAGAAAAGCTATAAACAGCTGACAATGAGCTCCAGGGTTTTTATTGCTCCTTGTGTTTCTTAGCAACTTTTTTCCCCCAGGTTTAATCGATTACATCGAGAAATTAGTTCTGTAAAAACCTCAGGTGTGCTGCTGGGTTATGCACCAGTGAGCTGCAGAGCTGGAATTCAAGCCTGACTCCAGACATGTGTTTCAAGGCCAGAGACTCAGCGGGGAGCCTGCACGTGCACTCCAGCGAGACCGAGTTGTTTCTTTTAATAGGAATTAGTTCTCATAGCACACCAGGGGCTTTAGTTTCTTCCCCCAAACGCATCATGCATTTATGATACTTAATAAGATCTAGGATTGGCCCTGCAGGTGTGTCATCAAACAGATTATTACAATTTGTGCTAATCCAGGTTAGTATGTTTTTAGAGGTGGACAACTGAAAGTAGAGAGGTGGTGGTTGGGGACATTCTTTCTAGCTCTTGACAGTGGCCCCTATTCAGGAAGTACGCAAGGAACATCCAGTCCTGCCTTTGAGAAAAGGCCCAGTCTCCGGACGTGTGCAGTGGGGGTTTCTGTCATTCTCTCGTGAGTCCCTGAATGTGGACTCCACACAGCTCTGTGCCCTGTTGTCACCCAAGAAAGCAGCCAAGGTCCGATCCCAGTCACGTTCCATCCTTCTCTCTCCTTGGTGTATGTGGTGTGGGGTGGGCGTGGGGGGACAGAGAGAAGGAGTGGCATGGGGGAAATGTGGGCAGGGAGGGATTTGAATGGGCTGTGGGGCTCTGGCGTGTCTGTGAGGTCATGCTGAGTCTCTGGAGGGGCTGGCTCAAATGGGAATTGAAACATCAGTGCTGCTGAGTCCAGGAATACAACAGGGGGCTATGCGCAAGGGACAAAATGCTGGAAAACAGTCAAACAAAAGATGTGCTGAAAGAAGGAGAAAGAGGGAGAAAATGAAACCCAGCTTCCGGGAGAGAAGAGAGAGGCAGCTCTTGCTTGGCTGGCGCAGTAGGAGGGACCCTGTGAATTTCCCCCCATCCCACAGACCTGCCCTCTGGCACTGGAAGGTGTGAGGGGCTTCACCCAGACCTGCTGACCCAGGATCGTAACTGAGCACTGTTCCCAGGCCTATGGAGCCCAGGTGCAGGTGGACAGGTGGGTGGGTAGGAGGGCCCACGGCCCAGCCTGGATTGCTCTACCCAAACATACCTGGGAAGCAGCAGGGAAGAGCTTCTCCTGTAGACCCTGGGAGAAGAGACATCTCCCATGCTAGCAGGGCTTCTGTTTGGCAGTGAGGGTGAGCAGAATAATTCTTTCTGTACTCCAAGCTCTTGAGACAAAGAAAATCATTCCGATGGTGGTGCCTTTAGGATCACAGTAGCCACTTGCCAGGGCAGTTAGGTGCCAAGTTCAGCTGAGGTTCCAGCAAGGGCCTAAAGGCATGGGGAAGTGGGGTGAGAGGGGGAGGGGAAGGAGGTCGAGACTACTGTGTGACAGGCACTTTACATGCGTGTTTTTCCTGTCCCACTTTTAGTGCCATATAATTCTCATAAAATAAAACCCACTCATTTGAAGTGTGTAATAGGTGGTTTTTGTGGATTCACAGAGTTGTGCAAACATCATTATAATCAATATTAGAACATTTTCATCACCCCCAAAAGAACCTGGTGCCCATTAGCAGTCTCTTCCGCAGCCCCTGGCAGTCCCCAGTCTAATTTTCTTTCTCTGTAGATTTGCCTATTCTAACATCTCAAAGAAGAGGAAACCTGCAATCTCTGGCCTCTTTCACTGGCGTAATGTTTTCCAGGTCCATCCATGTTGTAGCATGTATCAGTACTTTATTCCTTTTTCGAGCTGAATAATATTCCACTGTACGGATATGTCACATTTTATGTATTGATTCATCAGTTGATGGACATCAGCGGTTTCCAACTTTCCACACTTTGGTTGTGATGAATAATGTTGCTATTGACATACACATGTTCCTGTGGATATGTGTATTTCTCACTTAATCCCCATAACAACAAAGGCACTAGAATTATCAATATAGTTAGTATGGAAAAGGGCAACTCAGAGAGGTTAAGGGACATCTTTGAGACTGAAAATCTTTTGATTTGGCTTGATTTTGAAGGAAGGGCAAATAAGTGGAAATAAAGTGGAATTTAATTTTATCTTTTCCAGGTCATTATACACACCACTAAGTGAAAAGAAACGAGGAAAGGAATGAGAGGAATTGTGTCAGCAGGCCGGCTGTAGGCGCCACCAGCCTTTCCCGGGAGGTGGGTCTCGGTGAGGGCCCCGAGCTTGCTTGCCTTGACATGGCTCTAAGGTCTAGGGGATGTCCCCATTCCTGCTTGTCCTCCTTGTTTCAGAGGCAGACACGAGGATTAGTCAAGAGCAGTTCAAGACAATTGCTGGAGGACCTAGCTGGGAAGTCTGGACAGTATCCTGTTCTGAGAGGGCTCCTGGGTGGGCTTTTCCTGGTGATGAGGATGGGGGCGTGCTCAGAAGAGACCCAGTGAGGAGACTCCAGCATTCGCTCGAGGGTGGCTCTATGGCATGGAACAAAGGGTCAGCAAAACTGCTGGCTCTGCTCCCTCTGGCTCCAGGGCTTTCCCAGAAAGCACTTGGACATGGGAGGGTGGGTGACGACGTGCCGCCCCATTAATGTAACTCTGGTGGCTTGGCAGAACCCAAGCCGAAACTGGTAACCATTGACCCTCAAAGGCTCCCTGCGGCATAGCAACAGAGTCAACAGAAATACTGGCTCTCCCGCTAATCCACTGCCCTAGAGCCCGGCTCTTCTATCGCAGCCTGCGCAGTAGCGAGAGAAGCCCAGGATTACAGGCCTCTCAGACAGGGACAAGATTGCCTCCTTTCATTCAAGGCATGGCAGGAGCTTGAGGAAGAAACTGGAGTTGCATGTGGCATGATTCAAGGTGTTGATAGCTTGATCATGTTCTATGTCCAAGTGTCGTCTAAGCTCTTTGTATCCATCTGTAAGATAGATAGGAATGCTGCCATTTCTCAGATGAGGAGATTGACACACTGACTACCCAATGTTAGAGCTAGTAAGTGACTGACTTCTGATTCAAACACTGGAAACCCACTTCTTAAATCCCACCCCATAGGCCACTTGCTAGGACTGGGACAGAGAAACTTCAAACATGCTAAGGTGTGGGCCTAGAAGGCATCCAAATCCCTCTCCACACCCAAGCACCTGGTGTTCTGTGCCTTTGGTCTTGCGTGTCTATGGAAGCTGGGCTACACCAGCCTTCTTTGCTTGTGGTGCAACATTATGAATACTAGTCCCCGAGTATCTATACTCAAGACATTAGCTGAATTTTCTCCGTTTTATAGATTGCCAAGTGTTTTTTTTTTTTTTTTTTTAAAACAAAGTGTACTTTCTAGTTGCAGACACTCGGTAAAGCATGTTCAGGCCTCCCGTCCACATGGAATCCATTCCTTTCTGGTCTGGAAAGACTGAGTTGATGTAATACCATCCCAAACCATAGAGATCTAGAAGGCTCAGACTAATAACAGGATCTCTGCACACATAATAACTACAGCGTTTTTATAAACATTGAAATTCCTTCATTAAACTCCAGTGCCATTTGAGGTGGGCAGCTGAATATGTGAGATTTAAGAATAGTTTCATTACAGATGTATCCGGTTTTCAGGACCCACCTCCTCCCCAGCACACATACTTGTACAGGATAAACAAGTGGAAGAATGATTATTTAATTTGTAAAAATTATTCTTTATAAAATAATCCACTGTAGGATTCCTATAAGTATCTAATATCCTAATGCATATGTAATATGATTCACCATACACAATTTTTGTCCACATACATCTTTTGAGGGTATAAAGTGATTTCAATATGGGATTATATATCTAGATGTGTACAAGGATATTTTCAGTGTAGTGGTGTTCTTTTTGATAATAATAAGAATAAAGAGACTATGAGACTAGAAAAGACTGTGGATCATTGTGTTAATTTAATTTTCAATCCTAAATTCACTAGAAACTAGAACTGACTAGCTAGGGAGGTGTGGTAAGAGTGTGTGGCAGAGGTTTGAGAACTTGGGTTAAATCTGGGTCTACCGGAGCCCAAGCTGACCCTTCTAGCTTTGCCTATGTGGAGGGTCCTGTGTGTTCCTGATCCAAACTGACTGAAGTTTCACTCTGGCTTGTGTGTGGGTCTGTCCTCTTTCTCCAGACAGTAGCCATGTGTGTTGTATTTTACCAGGTATTTTCTCTACTGTGCTTTCATCCATGTCCTGGGCCCTGGCAGAGACAGCGTGACAAGTTCTGAGCCCTACATCTGGCATCCCAAACCAAGAAACTCTTGCTGGTCGCTCCAAGATCTACTTACACATGAAGTTTTGAAAATCATCTCCTGAACCTCTACCAACAGAGGTGAGTGGCTTGATTTTCAAGAAGAAACTACTGGACGCCCCAGGCTACAAGAAAGCTGGGTAAGCATTTGGTTATGTGGAACTGCTTAGGCAAAGTCTGTGGGACTCAATCATCTGCCCATGCAGGTTCTACAAATACTGAGTCCCACCACCAGCATCAGAGAGTGGTATTAGGCTGGCATTGCCCTCTCCACAGCCCCTTTCAAAAATCAAGTACTTTGAGTCATTCACACCTTCCTGTATTTGTTTATTTCTTTGATAGATACCTGTTGAGCCTCTGTTCTCTGCCTGGTGCTGGGGTGGGTGGCACTGGGGACATGGCTGTAGATGAGACAGCACAAAAGTAAATGTATCAGTTAAAATTACTGTTCATACCACAAATAAAAGGAAAGCATGCAATCAAATATGGCAAGGAGAGGAAACTTGATTTAAATGAGGAGGGGGATCTTCTACCTTTTTTGAGAAACTGACATTTAAATGTCTTTCTAAGAAATGATGTTTAACTTGAGGTCAAGCAGTCAGCAAGGAGCTGGGGGTGGCATGGGGGAGAGTAGAGCACCAAGTGTTCCCAGCCGAGGAAACAGCAGGTGACGCAGGCCCAGAGAGGTTAAACGACTTGCTCCAGCCTCTGCGGCTGGAGGCAGGGCAGGCTTCAACATGTCTTTTTGTCGTTGTATCCCCAGTCTACTTCCTGGACGTGACCTCAGCACTGACTCCAAGGTCAAGAGCTTTGCCCTCTGCTAGCGCAGTGAGTGCATAGGGCTGGCTCATTGTCACTGGCAGGTTCTCCTTATCCACCAGGTAGTGGGTCGGGGGGCACCTCCTTTTCCCACAGGAGACATTGCCATCACACCAAACTTCTGCCTGTAGAAGTAACCACACCTTGTAGAGGTCTACAGTTGTCCCTAAGTGTAAAATGTCACTTCTACAACTTCAGGTCATGTGCTCATGCCAGGATAATCCATAGACGTTTACAAAAAAAAGCCCGATGCTGGACAGCACATCTTCAGCTACTTGCACAGCTGCTTCTTAATTCTGTTGATATCATAACATTTCCGAGCTCTGCCTGGCTCTACCTCTCTCATAACCTCAGGGCCTGTGGTCTTCTCCTCCAACCTGCACCCTCAGATCCAACCCAGGATACTGGGTGCCCTCTCCATTGAGCCCTCTCCTTCCACCTCTTGAGGTGCTTTTGTAGATTCTGCAAAACTCTGGAAACCTGGCCCTTCCCGATCCTTTTATGCTCACTGTCTAAAAAGGTCTGGACCCTTGCTAGCTTGCACCCTCTTATGTGATCACTCACACAATGCAAGGAAATGTGTGGAAAACCATTCCTGGCACAGAATAAATTGATGTTGAATAAATATTTACTTTCCCTCTACATTGTTTACCAACTGTGTTACATATGCTTTAGGGCTTAAAAGCAAAGACTTGTCAGTTGGGAAGGTCTAGATTCTTCTAATCTGTGCTCTTTTGGCTTTCTGCTTTGTGACCTTGGGCACATTGCTTACCTTCTCTGAGCCTCAGTTCCCAGCCTCCTAGAGTTACTATGAGTTTAAATCCAACAACACCTTTAAGAGACTTTGCATCCTTGCCTGAGATGACACTGCAGGCCTTTGGGGTCCCAGAAATCACTACTCCACAGGGGCACTGCTGGCATCATGCTCCAGAGGGCACTGTTCACTGAGACTGCCACAGCGTGTGTCTCCTGCTACCAGCAGCTGACTACAGAAGCCCTGTCTGGACGCCTTAATGGCCATTCCATACTCGCTGGAGACTGTTATCAGCCCCAGCACTTCCATTCTTACTCTGGTTTACCTTCTCAACCCTGGCTCAACCCCCTTATGTCCAATAAAGCAATGCTTTCCCTTAAAGTGTAGTACTCTCTGTAGAAGAGAAATATTCTTAGAAGATCTCTAGTATAGCCAAGTAGCTCCCATTGTGTGGCAGTGAGTTTCTCCTGCCCCCCAGGGTGCTCCAGCTCCCTGTCACCCATCCTCACAACCCCCGAGGATGTGCTGCTCTCTCTTTAAAACTCTGAACAAGGCAGGGACCAAGTGCTTCCTTTTGGTCTTTCTTCCTGTAGTTGAGACATGCTAGCATTTCTAAAATATCTTAAGAAACAATTATGAAGAACAACAGAAAACAATATTGGAAATACAGCAGCCAGGCGTGGTGGCTCATATCTAATCCCAGCACTTTAGGAGGCCAAGGCAGGAGGATTGCTTGAGGCCAGAAATTCAAGACCAGCCTGGGAAACATAGTAAGACTCCATCTCTACACCACCACCACCACCACCAACAACAACAAAAATCAGCCTGGCATGGTGGTGCACACCTGTTGTCCCAGGTACTTTGAGGCTGAGGATATGGTGAGCCATGATTGCACCACTGCACTCCAACCTGGATAACAGCGTAAGACCGTGTCTCAAAAAAAAAAAAAAAAAAAAAAGAAAGAGAAAAGAAATGAAAAAGAAAACACATACAGGATAAGCATCCAGCTTCCAAAGCATTGTTTCTGACTGCAGCAAATGCAGGCTACCAGCAAAGACTGGTAAGATCTCACGAACACCTTTCCTGGGTTCAGGCTTCACCAGCTCCCAGGCTGACTGTGGCGGCGGGGACATCACAGCTTCCAGTGCTTCCCACTGGGACCCAGTCAAGGTGCCAAGAAGAGGTATAGGTTTTTGTGGTGAGCGTATAGCCATCTTAGGATAACCAATGGCTTTGGGAAACGAGTTAGCTAGATAGAATTAAAAACCTGAAGTTGAAATTTTTAATTCATTTTAATGGCTTTTTCTATTTAACTTGGCTATACCCTTGATTCTTCACTTCTTCATACAAAAAGAAACATGTACCAATTGCACATATGCATGCATGACTTCTGGAAGCCACAGAATGAAACTGGCTCTCACCCACTGGCTTGTCCAATGGTTTTATTGTGTTATATTACACTTCTTATTTTCTGTGCTCCTAGGGTCTTTCGTGGTGTCAGTGCCCTCCAGCGAGAAAGCACTGGCAGGACCCTGTATTTGAGCAAGTTGGACTTTCTGCAGCTAGGGAGAGCTACACCATAAGCAATCATGGAGAGTCTCACTGAGAGGGTGTTGGAAAGGACTTGAATAGGATCTGGGCATGTTTCAAGTGATGCGGTGGGGGAAGCCTTAAGGAAGCAATGCTTTGCTCTTGACTAGGTGCTATTAGGGAGTAGGGGTGATTCTATGACTGAGTATGTTGATAATTCTTATTATCTAGATGAGAAGACTGATGTTGAGTCTAAAGCTGTTCTTGGTAAAGAAACAGCAGTCACTCATCATGGCCAGGATGGGGGTGATATTTGGCCACTTTGTGGCTTGGACATGTTTGTGTTTTGTCGGTGTCAGACATGATTACAGAATGACCTTGTTTTATCCCGATCCCGCATGATCCGAGTGGCCTGGTCTGAGGATGACGCTGTGTGAGATTGTTTGTGCATAACAGGAGCTCAGCTCGAGTGCCAGGACAGCCAAGACCTTGCTGGTAGTATGAGGTCAGCTCCCAGAGGTCAGGGCTGCTTTTCCACAGATCGAATCCTAGTTAATCTCTAGGGCGAGAGAAGAACAGCATCCAGCCTCGGTACCACGGCTCTGTTCAGCCTCGCCAAGGATGATTCTCTCCCTCTATCCTGTTCCCACCTCTCCAAGATAAGGCTTCTGCCCTGATTATAGACAAAGCCTTTATAAAACTTATTTGCATTTTCCAGATCTTCTGTTCCGCACTGGGAGGATGGGCTCTGAAGCCAGCATAGTTGATAGACAAGATACGTTGTCAGAACCTTCATCGCTCTCGCCGAAGCCTTTACCTCTGTTGGCTGTAGTCTCCAATATGGCCCATCTCGCTCTGCATGGTGGACCCCGACTGGCCTAGACCAGTGACACCTGGTTAAACTGCCATACTAGCTTAAAATTTGTGAAGCCATGATAACAGTTGTAGCTATTTATTGCATCATTGGTATCTTCTAGGAACTTTTACCTATGCTACTGCATTTAAATCATACAACAATGTTTGAAAGTATATTATTATAGCCATTTCACAGGTGAGGAAACTGAGGCTTAGCAAAGATCAGTGGATTGCTCAGGTCACCTAACCGTTGGGTGGCAGAGATAGGGTTCAAATCCGTGTCCGTGCCAACCCGAGCTAGAGGCCCCTCCACTCTGCCATGCTGCCTCTAGCTGTTACCTCTTCTGGGAACATTCCTGGCCAGGATCTCCCATCTTCTCCTGATCCCCTATGCACAAAAAGCCAAGTTATTCAGAAAGTGATGCTCTGGCTGGCTGGCCCAGAGATGCCTACAGAGCACCATGTGCCTCATGAGAGTACCAACACTGTCAGACCTTGTGATGCTCCAGCCCTTTTGCCCCAAACTCTCTTCTCTGGAAGGAGGGAGGCACCTGGGAAGGCCTTTGCTGCACGCACACCCTGGACACAGACACACTCTGGCTTCACAGCAATGGGGACCCAGGAGTATGCTCATCCCACAAAAAAGTAGGGTATTCCTGAAGTGCATTTCCAAGTCTAACTGAAAGAGTCCTGAAGCTCAGATGACTTCTTCTATGCCCACGAGGCCAGGAAGGGTGGTTTCTACCAGACTTGCCAAGTTCTGTCTTAAAAGAGCCCATGCTGACCCCATGTGAGCTGCCTGATAGTGCTGAAGACAGTAGCGATAACTTCTCTGGCATTACCAAACAGAAGGGAAATGCCACCGGCTGTCCACTACAGCTTCTGGATGTGAGAGGTATAGTCTGCGGAGCTAGATGATTTAATGTTTCTTGGGGCTCTGAACCTTTGCAAATCCAGCGGGGTGGCGATCCTCCAATAGCTTGAGAGGATTTTCATAGAAAGCAGGAAGTCCTCTGCAGTAGCAGTTAGACGCACTTGTTTTCCCTCCTTAGCAAAGCTGAGTAAGAATACAAGCCCACCACCCACCCAGCCTTCTGGGTCTCCTTTCTGGGGCTGCCTTAACATCCTGTCCTCATTCCTTTCAAGGCAGCAAACCTGCCACATTACAATTCTTGAATTACTTATCTGTGAACAACTTGAGAGCTGGGACTGTTACCTTGCATCGTTTCCTAGCAGAGCACTTGGTATATGGTAGATGCTCAATAAACAGAGTGCTTGTTTAATTATATTGATAAAGAAGGGTCTACGGCCATACCACCCTGAACGCGCTCGATCTCGTCTGATCTCAGAAGCTAAGCAGGGTCGGGCCTGGTTAGTAGTTGGATGGGAGAGCGTGGGAATACCGGGTGCTGTAGGCATTTTAAAAAATAAATAAATAAATAAATAAATGAAAAGAAGGAAGAGGAACTGCCCCATAATCCCATTCAATCACTGCTATGGAAAATCCTCAAGAAATGTTTCTGGATTCAATCAACCGTTGGCAAAGCAGTAATGTTTTCATAGAAACTTAAATATCTTCTCCACCGCAGCTACAAAGGGACTGGGGAAAATCATCTGACTTCTGCTCTCAGGCCACATAGCTCATATTTCCTACCTCTAACTTGAAATCCTGACTTTCAGAAATGTCCTAAAGTTATCTAAGGATGTGTATGAACTATGAGAGGTTTGGCTGAAAGGCAGACTGTGGTAAGTGTTTTTCCCCCCCATTTCTATAGAGGAATAACAGACTTTTTAATTCTGAATCAGAGGCAGTAACAGCCAGGCCTATTTCCCTTTTCCCTCTTTGACATAGTGGCTGTTTGGCTGCTGAGGAGGCTGGGGTGGTAAGTGCTGTTAGAAATCCCAAATTCGTAACGAATTGTTCTCAAGTGGATACCTGTGGAAGAACAGCTTCTGCACCTGGGTTCATCAAATTCGCTAAGGACCACAAACTGTTGGCTCCTCCCTTAAAGCAAGCACATACTGATTAAAGTAGATATTGCATACAAATGAAGCACATATTTTTATGGAAAAAAGGAAATTCAGGAAGAAAATATGTTTATTTTCAAGAATTTGAAGGGCTGTTAAATGGAGAAGACTTCAGACTTATTTAGAATTTTTATGAGTTTCCTCTGAAGCACAAGAAGAATGTTCTTTATGCCAGTTTCTCCTTTGGTTCTATGAAAAAAAAAATGTCAAATGGCACACCAAGTACAGAATGTATTGGCCCTAGCTTGCCTTTACAGCCCAGTGTTTCACTGAGGCTTCCTACGGTCCATTATTTGCTTACTTGGAACTTCTTTCGGCTCTTCCATGTTTTCTTTCCTCGGTTGCCCCTGCCTGGGTCACATACAAGATTATATTGCAGCGTGGTTAGTACTGCACATATAGGACCTCTCCATTAGAGTCGGAGCCACCAGATACTAAGTGATATAAGTGACAGCAAGCTCATTCATTTCATATACACATTGATTACTTTATCATCATTCAGCAAATATTTATAAACTTTCTACTATGTGTGACTTTAACTCATCTTCAGGCCTTGGCCTCAGGGTTATGGTTCTGCTCATCGAAATAGGTGCTCCCCTGAGTGCTCCCGCTGTTTCATATCCTGGCATTTATCATTGGTCATTTGATAGTTTATTGACGCATTTGCACCACCCCCTCTGCTCACATGGGAGCTGCATGATAACAAGGACTGAGTCCATTGCTTCTCTGATGTCTAGCACAATGGTCAGCACACGCAGTCAACACTGGCTATCAACGCATCATCATTGAATAATGATTGATAGATAAATTAATGTATACATAAATGCAATGAGTTTTCGGCCAGTTGACATATGTTTGTAAAAGGTGGATCTCCAACTAACAAGGGTCTTTTAAAAAAGTTATTCTTTTTGACATTATACCAACCATGCTAGGTTGTGATTGATTTCCTTAGCTCACTTCCGCATTAGACTATGAACTCCTTGAGAACAGGAAGAGTTTTATTTGTCTTTGAAATCCTACAGAATAAGCATACAATCAATGTTTGGGAAGTGCACAAAACGTCTATTTTCTGAGAATGTATTGTTTACAGAACAAGAACGCTGGGGCACTAAAGAAAAAGTGGCAGTAATGTAATCCACTTGCTTTGCCAAGCCACTAAGAATACCTTGGTAAATATTAGCTAATGTGCAGCCCTTTGCTTGCTATTAAGATTTACTGATTTCAATAGAAAGGAACCTAAAAACTGAGCATGTTACATAACCCAGACACCAGAGACAGTCTCTAATCACCTAAGCGTTCATAAAATACATATTGGCTCTGTCTGTGGTTAGATTAAATGCCATTGTCTAAAAAAGGTAGGATCTGTGCAATAATAGTTCTGCCATGTGAATGACAGATTTGGTTAATGGATGAATTTATCCTGTATCTTTGCATTCTCTAAGAATAATCCTTCTCACTCTGAGCAAATAAATCAACAGCATTGGCTAACCCAGTGCATATAAAAAGCACCTTCAGTAAATGCCAGGTTTCCAGAATAATAAAGACTTCCAACAATAAATACTTCTTTAAAATCTGTTTCTTACATAACAGTGACTGTTGTATAGAGAGACTAACATGGTATCTTGTTTCTTCCTGGTGTGATCTTACTTTTACCTTTAAATATATACTTATCTACATCTGTATGTTCACCTGCGTCTTTGTGAACACTTGGAAAACTCAGTACTTCAGTGTATTTCAGAGAATAGGCTGGGAGATTGATGATAACTAAGTGTTTCCGGCCAGTAGTTATTAGGCACAACTTTCAGGAGAAACAGGAGAGCAATAGAGCGTGGCCAAGAAGACGAAGGCAATGCTGGAACCCAGTCCATGCCTGCTGCCCAGGGACCCGAGCTGATGGTTTGTCATGTCTTAGCATAATGGAATTCAAGCCATGTGATGTTGAAAAGAAAAAAATACATACCCAGCTTGGGGCTTGGTCTGAGAACAACCAATTGCCTTGGTTTAAATCACAAGACTCTACTATGAAATTAAGTGTTTTCAAGTTAACACAAATTAGCGTCAGTCCACTGACTGTCGCCTACAATAAATTAAGCTGAGTCTAAAAGAAATCAGTCTGCATAGAAAGAGCAACTTCCAGCACCACTTCCTTGCTTTTTCCAGCCATGGATGCTTCAAATCGGAATGTGTTTGAGACGCTGGTAAGTGCAGGCTGGGGAAATCACCTCTCTGTAAAGCCAGACAGATAATATTTTATTATTAATGCAGTCGTGGAAACCCAACGTTATTCAGGTGATGAATCAGGGGGTATCTCTTCACTCTACAGAAATCATCTTTGCCTTTAAAAGTAAAGTGAATTTAAGGGAGGCTAGAGGAGCAGGGTGATGGGGAAAAAAACTCAGAAGTTGGTGTGTTAGGAGCCATCTCTGGAATTACAATGTATGACAAAGAGAATGTGGATTCAGTTGATAAATGTTGGTTTTAGAATTTGCTATTTGATTCAGTCAGATGACGTAAAAATAAAATAAAATAAAGAATTTACTATTTGAACTGAGAGTCACTCTCTGGAGAGCTGTGTAAACAGTATGAGCCTGAATGCACCTGGGAGAGGGGTCAGTCTCTATGGGTGTAGGCCAGGGTAAAGGATGTGTGTGTGTGAGGAGAGGAGGAGACCATTTCCTCCTCTGTACCTCACTCGCACCATCCCCTAATCCTCTTTGGGGACTTGAGGTCAACGAGGGCAGTGTGGGAGGAGGGGAGGGCCCTCTGTGTGCATTGCTGTTTATTCTCTTGGCAGCATTTTGTTTTTTTGTATCTTTAGAACCTGTCCTCAACATTTTAAATCACCACAGCTGTGGTTTTCTCTTCACCACTTCGACTTGGTGTTGGCTTCTTGTGTTTTCATCTGGGTTAAGGCCTTGAACAAGACACTATGGGATATCACTATTATTTAAAATACATCACTAAGTTGGTTTCGCTTCCTAGTTCTTACGAATAAACACATTTTTTCAAGGGGGATTTTGAAATCTATTTTAAAAACACATTTGCATTTAATGAAAAATACCCTGAAGACACTGCTGACCACGGTGGGCACACCTTGACATGCTTGGGCATCGGGGAGGAGGTAATCTGGCGTTTTTGACCTTGGGATTCGCCACTGTTGGCTGTTCATGGGACAGTCCCTTCACTATTTTGCTGTAAAACGGAAGTCACAGTACTGTCATCTATAAAAAACCAATTGAGCAAATAGGATTTTGAAAAATGTAATTCATTCACTGAATTATTTTATTTATGTTTACTGGATAAACAGTAGGCACTCATAGAGTATCCTAGCAACTTGGATACAGGAATGAATAAAGTATAGTCTGTCTTTATGGAGTATTATTTAAATCAATGCTTCCCAGTCCTCCAGCTTTGGAGTAGGAAAGGAAGTGTGAGATGTTGATGGTGGCCCTCATAATATTCCTTTTGGGAATCTTGGGAAACCATGGAAAGAGAGTAGGAACAGGCATGTAGATTTATGGAGAAGCCCTATAAGACCATCTGGTTGGATCTGAGCTCTCTTATAAACAGTGTTGAACATTAAAAAAAAGAAATATGACCAATACTTGTCTAAAATATTTTAGGAAAATGTAACTTTAGAATATAACATTTGATAACTGAGACACGGAGCAGTAGAAGCTCCCCTAGGCTGGAGGCAGGGAGCCCTGTATTCTAGCTGACATCCTGCCACTGGCTAGGTACATGAATTTCGACATGTCATTTAAATTTTCTGAATCTCAGTTTTCTCATTTGATAAATTGAGAGAACTGAATTGAATTAGAATTTTTCTTGATATATGAGTATCAACAGAAGTATATAGATGATTTAGGTAATATATTGATGAGTGTTTTCTTGATCAGTTATTTATTTTCCTGTATCTCAAAAAATATATACAGTGCTTCAAGTTTGTGATTTTTCAGAAATCATTGCTTAGCAGAAGGCTAAACTTATGAGAAGGTGATTTAAGTAATAATATTCCATAAATAAAAATGCAGGCCATAATTGGTTATCACAAACATTCTTAAGGTTATGCGAGACCAGTTGAGGTCAGGAAACACTTAAACATATGATCTCTTAGTTTTCTTCTATTTCTAACTCTCTGTAATTATTTTGCTTCTTTATATTTGAGTAACATGGTCTTCCAGTGGAAAGTTTCTATTAGAAATAGCATTGTGGTATCCAGAACAAACTTGTCAGATTGCCAAATGATTAGTAACCCAGATAATTTTGAATGAACTTTTCATAGTTAGGTCTTTTATGTGAGTCACCTAGTTCACTATTGCTACCAACATAATCCTTTTTTGTTTTTCTTTGATGTGTTTTCAGATCAGGGTATTGACCGAAAGTATGTTCAAACGTCTTCGGAAATGGGTCATCACTCGCTTTTTTGGGCATTCTCGGCAAAGAGCAAGGCTAGTCTCCAAAGATGGAAGATGCAACATAGAATTTGGCAATGTGGACGCACAGTCGAGGTTTATATTCTTTGTGGACATCTGGACAACGGTACTTGACCTCAAATGGAGATACAAAATGACCATTTTCATCACAGCCTTTCTGGGGAGTTGGTTTTTCTTTGGTCTCCTGTGGTACGCAGTAGCATACATTCACAAAGACCTCCCGGAGTTCCATCCTTCTGCCAATCACACTCCCTGTGTGGAGAACATTAATGGCTTGACCTCAGCTTTTCTGTTTTCTCTGGAGACTCAAGTGACCATTGGATATGGATTCAGGTGTGTGACAGAACGGTGTGCCACTGCCATTTTTCTGCTGATCTTTCAGTCTATACTTGGAGTTATGATCAATTCTTTCATGTGTGGCGCCATCTTGGCCAAGATCTCCAGGCCCAAAAAACGTGCCAAGACCATTATGTTCAGCAAGAATGCAGTGATCAGCAAACGGGGAGGGAAGCTTTGTCTCCTAATCCGAGTGGCTAATCTCAGGAAGAGCCTTCTTATTGGCAGTCACATATATGGAAAGCTTCTGAAGACCACAATCACTCCTGAAGGAGAAACCATTATTTTGGACCAGACCAATATCAACTTTGTAGTTGATGCTGGGAATGAAAATTTATTCTTCATCTCCCCATTGACAATTTACCATGTCATTGATCACCACAGCCCCTTCTTCCACATGGCAGCAGAGACCCTTCTCCAGCAGGACTTTGAATTAGTGGTGTTTTTAGATGGGACCGTGGAGTCAACCAGTGCTACCTGCCAAGTCCGGACATCCTATGTCCCCGAGGAGGTGCTTTGGGGCTACCGTTTTGCTCCCATAGTATCCAAGACAAAAGAAGGGAAATACCGAGTGGATTTCCATAACTTTAGCAAGACGGTGGAAGTGGAAACCCCTCACTGTGCCATGTGCCTTTATAATGAGAAAGATGCTAGAGCCAGGATGAAGAGAGGCTATGACAACCCCAGCTTCATCTTGTCAGAAGTCAATGAAACAGATGACACCAAAATGTAACAGTAGCTTTTCAACAGGAGTAAAGCAAAGTCTCCAAAGTTTCTAGTGGCTAGAAGCATTATGAAGCAGTCAACAACTTAGGGGTACGAAAGTAGGATGAGAGCCTTCAAAGTCTACCAGCACAATGACCCCTGAGCCCTGCAATTGCGATCCCACAAGACATGCATCTCTACAAGGCTACTGTATTAGAACGTGCCGTGCATTTATAGGAAACTGGCATATGGAAGCCATAGACGCTCACTTGAAATCTTAAATCTGATTATTTGAGCTAATGTAGTGTTGATGGGAGTGGACAAAATTATCAGAAGTTTCATGGACAGAACAAACAAAATATTTTTTTAAAGTTTCCTTAAAGAAGTTATGAACTTTAGAAAGGATCAGGGAACAATAATAATCTCATTTTGATTCTACTGATAAGAAAGACTCCACTTTTATTTTAATGTGGAATTTTACTGATGGAAAAATTGTCTCCTAAGTTGGGGAGATGAACCAACCAATCAATGACAATAAGAAAACGCTTACACAAAGAACAACTTGAGGCTTGAATCTTATCCTGTGTTACATTTAGACAGAGGCTCAATCTACACCCTAGAACCTTGATGATACCTTCCTGCAAGGCAGAATGCTTTAGTTAAAAGTGGTGATGATATTTCTTTCAGTCTGTATTGGATGGCTTCGAGGGCTATACATCTATTTAAAAAGAGCATTTCCTGCTCTTCTAAGATAGCAATGAGGGGTTCAAAGGTGCAAAGTCAGTAGAGAAGGGAATGTACCATTAATGCACCTGAGAAGAAACAGTTTCATGAGTTTCTCCGCCTAAAGTTTGTACTGGAATGCTATTTCTAAAGAACTGGGAAAGAGAGAGGAATGGGATGGAGCCCCACAGTCAGAACGTTACTAGGTCTTTCTTTCCCTGAGAGCCCATCTTCCTAAAAGGGACCAGCTTATGGAAGAATCGACCTTGAGGGGAAGGTTTTACTGTGAAAGTCTTCTTCTTCAGGTCTCCCTACCTGCATCATTTTGAATGTGTCCTGGAAAAAAAAAAAATGGTACTCAAAGCTGCTTAGGAATCAAAATGTTTTCAGTGTGTTGATTCATATATTAAATTTCCAAAACTGTGCATGCCCTTTGATTATTATTATTACTGTGCGTTAACTGAGTTAGGCCCCTGGTGAACGTCCTCTTGCGGAGAGGACTCTCTCCTGGAAGAGGTGGGAGGAGTGGAGAGGAAGCACATAGGACGCATTTGTTGTCTCTAGTCCTCAGGAGGAAATGACCCTGGCCACAGACACACCCCTTCCGGTAGAGCTCCATCACGCCTCCCCAGTGTGAGTCTTGGCACATAAACCGGTAGCTGCCAGCAGTTGTTGGAAAGGATGGCTTATGATTTTCCATGCCTGGGTTGTGTTTGTACAGATCCATGCACCACTCTGGTCCTTCTCACTAAGAACAGTGGGGAGGCTGATGGGTTTAAGTTGCATACCTTGTCAGTGGCCATAACCGTGGGCACAGCTGGCCCAGGTGGAACTCTCACTCTGTGCCTGTGAGTGCTTTGGCACCACAATGTAATGTGCTGGCACAGCAGAAAGAAATCAGTTATCACAAGCTTGAGGGAGCTGGAATTCTCTGCTGGCCCGCTGTCATGATGTAGCCTCTTTGTAAACCGGAGGGAAACTGTGTTGACACTTGTTCCCATCAGCATGCACTCCTCCTGGTGTATTCTCCTGTTGGCTGGCAGCGTGCATGCGGATGGCTGGAAGTGAGATGATCAGAAGCAATCTATTCCCTTTGACTGTTTAGGGAGCTGAACAACTGGCATCTTTCTGATTGGTATTTGCTTCTGGGTTATTCGGTGGAAGCCTGTCTGCTTCTAAATATCCCTTTGCTAGGATCAAGACACTCTACACCTGGAGTCTCTTTTTTAATAAAAATTCCCATTGACCCTCTAGCAACCATTAACATAGGTACATCCAATAAGTCCCTACGAAATGAAGCCTGGAACAGGTGAATTTTGATAGGTCTAAGGAGTGGCTGGAAGCCAAGAACACATAAAAATCCTGTGCATTTCCAAAAAGGGGTTAACAAGGGCATGGGTGCTCAAGAAGTAAAGAGAAATGAAAAACAGCCTCAGAAGGCCAAACTGCTTGTAGGTAAATGCCACTGCTAAAGGCAGCCTGTTTATTACAATGCAGTAACATTTTTCCCAGTCGGATCTGACCACATTAGTACTGCTGTTGCCACAGGTATGCTGGGTTATTCCATTTGCTGATTTTAAAAGCAAGTCAATATTTCTAATTCCCATCAAGAAAAACTGCATCCCATGATGCATTATTATATTCAGAGTTTTCCTTGAGACGGATTCCCTTTGAATTGCCCAGTTCATCTCTGTTGCTATGTGGATTTTGACTAGGAGCCTTTGATCCTGGTTGAATCTTCCTGGACTTAGGTTGGCTCAACTCCAATATTTAGAGTTAAGGTCTGGGAGGTTGTCTTTAATGGAAAGCATTAAATGTTTGAAAATTATTTATTGCTTAAGACAGAAAAGGTAGAAGGAAAAGATCCTTTCTAAGTTGCCAAATCTAAGACATGGGCTGATCGGTGACTGTCCGTCTGAGTCCGTCACTAAGGGCCAGTGCAAGTGGACCTTCCAGAAGAGCGTCCCGAGGGGATTGCAGAGACGGCTGAGGAAGTGTCTTCCTTGGAGATTTTTCATAAAACGGGTTATGGGTCCTCAACAGGATGCTTCTGTGAATAGCGAGGGGATCTTTCCCTGTCTAGAACAAACGTTAGGACAGCTTCTGATGGAAAGAATGCAAATAAACGCGGCCCCGCCCCTGGGCCGTTGTTGCCTGCCATTACAGGAAGTGTGTGTCAATCAAAGCTTGACAGGGGAGATAGAGTATTTTATTTTGGAAGCCAGAAGGTTAAGAACAATGACTGGAATTTCCTCTTTCTGTCCAGCAAGGGCTGTTTGTCATTGGAGAGATAAAAGTCCAGGGGTAGGGAATAAAGGTTATCGGGAACTGCGCAACGCAGAGCCGTGGGGGGTGGGAGTGGTGGGAGGAGGGGTTATGGAGGAAATCTATTTCAATGCCTGTCATTAAGTTTCCATTAAAAGAACATTCAGTTAGGAATTCAAAAATAATTTAATCTCCCCAGCCAGATGCACCCAGCTGGACTCCTTGGAGCTGAGCCCCATGGAAAGGGAGATTTGCCGAGGGCTGTGGATTGTCTCTACCCAGTGCACCCTTGACTGCTTGGGTGTTCTAGAAGACATCAGTATCCTTCAGACGAGTGGGAAACCCCAAGGCTTGTGCTATGGCAGAAGAAAGTTCTTTACTAGGAGTTATTTACCACGTTGTTACCATGTCTGAGGTTCTGCTGACAGCATTTTGTATACATTCCCTGATTTAATTTTCCCGACAATCCTATGAAGTCAAGACTATGATTATACCTTTTTTCACTTGAGGCAGCTAAGGTAAGGAACGTGCCCAGAGTCACTAGCTAGAAAATGGCAGGGCTGGCATGCAAACCCCAAGGCAGTCTGCCTTGAAAGCCCATGAGTTTAAAATCCCGGGCCAGGTGCGGTGGCTCACGCCTGTAATCCCAGCACTTTGGGAGGCTGAGGCAGGCAGATCACCTGAGGTGGGAAGTTTGAGACCAGCCTGATCAACATGGAGAAACTCCGTCTTTACTAAAAATACAAAATTAGTCGGGCGTGGTGGTGCATGCCTATAATCCCAGCTACTCGGAAGGCTGAAGCAGGAGAGTTGTCTGGATCCAGGAGGCAGAGGTTGCAGTGAGCTGAGATCAAACCATTGCACCCCAGCCTGGGCAACAAGAGCAAAACTCATCTCAAAAAAAAAAAAAAATGCCCCCTCAACATCCTAAGAGGGATCACCCTCTGAGGGGATTGCCCAGGGCCATCGCACATTTCCCTGAAACCCACGGATGGCTGGTACATGCTGTTGGGATCTGTCTTATACTTTGGGAGAAACCACTCATTGCTCAGCACAGGATAGACCCCTGGCCAGTGCTGAACCAACACCTTTGTAATTGCAGGTTCTAGAAAAAGGCAGTCTTTTCTCATGAGCTCTTGGTCATCTACCAGGTCAGTACACGGAAGTATCATGGGTGTCCTGAAGATTTGTTTAGCCCATTGATGCAAACTAGCTTCCTAATACTAATATATATATATTACTCTCTCTAAATATACACAAACACTAAATATATACACTGATTATGTATATAGTTAAAAACTATGTGTATGCACACAGACACAAACACAAACATGTATATTTCTGTTTGTCTTTGAGGTAGAGGCAGATATTATTTCCATTCTGACATAGGGAAGTGGAGCCTCCATCCTCCCTGGAGAACAGTCTCTGTGTTCTCTACTCACCTCTGCATTCCTAGCACCAGCAGAGTTCCTCACATAATCCATACGTGGTTATCATGAATAAAACAAACGAATGAATGATTTGCTCAAGGTCTACATGGCTAGCAGTGGATTCTAACCCATATCTGTCCAATGAACTTTTGACTGACCTATGTCATCGACCAGTCATTTGTCAAGGGGCCTGGACAAATGACTTAACTTCGTTGAGCCCTAGTTTCTTTATTTGTGAAATGGAGTTTTGTAATAGAGTTAAGGAGGGGAGTCAATGAAATAATGGATGTTAAAATCCATCTGTAGAAAGTAAATGGCTACCGGCGTGGCAACACAGGATGGGGGCAATGGGTTTGGAGGTGAGGAATGAAGGGGAGGACTTTAGTCCCAGAGCAGATCTGCACCCGTTGTTTCAAGGGCAAAGAAAGCAGAGCTCAGGGCGGGGCCTGATGGAGACCAGAGGAGGCTGGGGGTGGGTGGGGGGAGAAGAACAGTGCCTGCAGGGGTCCGTCCCAGATGGGATAGGCTATGAGTTGAGGGGATTTGAGTAGAATCCTGGTGCCTTGGGTTTCCTTTCAATTCAAGAGGTGCTAATTTGGGGTTTACTGTGATTCAGGCACTGGGGATGCAAAAAAGGGGAAGCAAGGGACCTGCCTGCTGCAGCAAAGATCCAGGAGCTCCAACCAGTCCAGGGAATGAGAGCTAAACTGGAGAACTGCTGATTGTGGGGAGTCATTTTTTTGTCTTAGTTTCACTGAAAACAATATTGACTCTACCACTAACAATAAGACTATTGATTACAGTCTTAAAACTATTTGGGATTGAACATTTTGATCCATCCTATATATTCTCTTTATATAGCAATGTACCATCAACAAACAGTGTTAAAGTCACCTGAAGTAGTTATTTTCTCCGAGTGATCAGGACCAATTGTACATAAATTCATTTGTTTCCATTTATTTCCAATTGTTAGTCTGTTTATTGTTTTCCTTTTTTGATTTAACCGTTTCTTTTATGAATTATGCAAGGAATTTATAAAATTTCAAAACCACAGACCAGGGTTTAGAATATGTACTTCCATTCCTGTGCTCCTCACTCTGTTTCTTCCCCTTCTACGAAGGTGATCACCCTTATTTTTATCCTGCTGCTGTTTCTTTTTGAAAGACATAAGCAATGCATATGCAGCATGTTAGTATTTACATGCTGCCCCATTCTTACACAAAAGGTAACATTCTAGAAACACTGTTCTGCAGTGTCTTCTTCACCTAACAGAACGTTCTGCAGATCACTATGTAGGGTAAGTGCTGATAACACCAACTTCTGCGGGTCACCCTCCCTCTCCTTCTTGGGTGCTCTGCAGTAGGTGCTGGGATCTTGCCCCAGAGGCCCCTGCGGTGCTGTTTTGAGCCTGAGAGCTGGTGGCCTTGCCTGTTTTGCCTTCCTGAAAGCCTGCCTCTCTTTGCAGGGTGTCTACAGGGCTGACTCTGCCTACCCTGCTGGGGAATAAGCTGGGCTCTCATAACCAGGGCTCCCAGTGGGAAATAGTCTGCCGAGGACCAACAACTCTTCAAGGATCAAACCTCCCTGGAGTTTTGGCTGGGTAGAAAGTCAGAAGAAGTATCCTCAAGAGAGACATCCCACTCCAGTACATGGGCTGGGGGCTCAGCTGGTGAGGGGGGATTCAATTCCCAGGGCATTCTGGATAACGTCCTTTTGATTAGCATCCTCCAACCCTTTGGAGTTAGGGTCATGGAGCTCACCATTGTGTGCAAAATTTTATGTGCAAGTATATTGAAATTGAAATTAATTAAACTAATGAAACAAAGGCTACAAACTAGGAAAAAAAGTGCTGAAGGAGGCAGGGGAAGGTTTCTAGGAGGAGAAGGCAGCTCATCTGGGTTCAAAGTGTGGTCACAGTTTGACGGAGTGAAAGGCAAAGTGTAGAGAGGCGGCCCACCAGATGGGCACACGTTCCAGATGAACAAAGCCACAGGAGTGTGAGTGGGCATGGAGCTCTGGGAAGTGCTGTGTGGTTTTACATGGCCACAGCACAGCCACATGGAAGGAATGGCCCAAAGAGTCAGAGATTTGGTGCCAGGCAGACTTGAGTTTGAGTCCTGGCTTGATCAGTTACACCACTAGAGTCTTTGAGGGGGCATGCGATCATTAATCAAGTATTTTGGGACTATATCTCTTGTGTTGGCATGAGAGATGGATTAGAGAATTAAAGGCAAAAACTAACTTTCAAGGGAGGCAGAGAAAGTGTTGTCATTTCAATTTTTCAGGAGGGGAACGGAGTCTCAGGACCATATGACTTTCCCAGGTCATGTAGGTATGAAGTGGGGAAGCAGGGTTCAGTACCCAAGGTGCCTGCCTGCTAGCTAGCCCAGTGTTCTTTCCTGCACCTCTCCCCTTCCTGGAGCCACCCACAAACTTCGTGCCGGCGGGGGGGGGGGTCACTGTTCCTGAAGGAAGATGCATCTGGAAGGTGGCAGCCAGGAACAGAAAGGCAGGTGAGTCCAGGAATGGAGAAAGCACCATACCCTTGCACTGCTTCCTTTGGGAACACAGAGGCCATGTGTATGTATGGTTGCACTTAGCATCTGAGGAACCTGGGAAGCCCTCACTGGAAGAGAGGACACAGAGGCACCTTCATCTACACCAATCAAAGTGAAAGTAGGCAACCACTGATGAGTGGGCTGTGGAGGCCACCAGCAAAGTTGTTTTTAGTTGAACTAAAAATGGCAAGTAGAGACCATTATTATCCTGACGCTTATCTCAGTTCTGCACATCAATGGCCAGATGCAGCCTAAACCTGTGATGCAACCCGAACCTGTGATGCAACCCTGAACCTGTGATGCAACCGGAAACTGTGATGCAACTCGGACCTGTGATGCAACCGGAACCTGTGATGCACCCCGAACCTGTGATGCAACCCCAACCTGTGATGCAACCCTGACCTGTGATGCAACTTGGACCTGTGATGCAACCCGGACCTGTGATGCAACCCCAACCTGTGATGCAACCCGGACCTGTGATGCAACCCCGACCTGTGATGCAACCCGGACCTGTGATGCAACCCCGACCAGTGATGCAACCATGACCTGTGATGGCCACCGGACCAGTCGTGCTGCACCCAACATATATGGTCCACCGAGCAGT